>VJOZ01014965.1:14772-32495 GCA_009801055.1 Stichopus horrens | reverse complement strand
TCCTGCATCTCCTATTGAAATCTACTTGGTAGCTTTATAAAAAAAAGTGCAACACTATTGTTTGGTTACTTCTTTAATTAGATATTAGTATAAAATAAACGTAAATTGGTAGGTAGATTCTTATGCTATACTTGAGACATAAGCAAACTTGACTGTAAATTAATGAGATCGAACATTTTCAAAGCTTGCATTTTGCTGACAAACTGAGTGGTATATACTATATTATAAACACCGCAAATGGCCATCTAATGACATTCTTTTGTTTCATGTACAAGGAATTAAATGTTTGATGTATAAGTATTTCTCCATATTTCTGAACAATAGTTAAAACAAAAGGACCATGAGAATATATTTATCAAAATGAANNATTCAAAGAAGGGTGCTGCCATTTTTGCCAATGGTGAATGTAAACCGACTTGAGTAAGTCGAATAATGATGTCTCATAACCACTGCTAGCAGGAATTAATGTATCTCTTTGTTTTCTTTTCCTATAATTTCTATAAATCGGCCCACACTTGCATACATTTTGTGTTGAATTACTGGGATCAATCATATGATAATCATCGATACTTTCATTTGAATCCATGTATAACTGTTAAAAAAAAATATTGGAAATAAAATATAAAGACAAACAAAAGCTTCTCAATCACATGTGGTCCGGTGACGTCATCGCAATCTCAAAATCGCAGCTTCCTGATTAAGTTTTATGAACATTCAAGTTACAATATCTTGGAAAGTAAACAACATATTCACATGAAATTTGGTGATGGTCTTCACCAATTCTCCTTTAATGTGTAGAAGAAAAATAGGCCAGTGTAAAGTGCCCTGTCATTCAAAACATGAATTGTTCCCAAAATTTTCCCCCAAAAAACGACAGTTGTTTGGGACGTTTGTTTAATATGAAGATAAATAGTCTTAACATCATTTTAGCTTCTCATCAATGAGAACACTACGAAATTTTGCTGCCTATATTTTTTTTAAAAGTAGCATTAGTATTGCAACTGTTTTACTCAAGACTTGACGATAAAATTACTAAAATTGTAAAACGTGTCCTAGAGACAATTTGTTAGTCGCGAAACAGACACTCAGTGCTGTGATAACTTAGTTATCAGACTGCAAAATTTGGGTTTCATGATGATGTGAATAAAATATATACTGATGTCGTGAGAGAATAAGGATAAATTGGATAGATTACAGGATGGTATTTGACTGAAGGCATGGAATAACACAATACAAGACAGTTAGGAGAAAGCTATCCTATACTATAGCGATAATCTTGATACACGTTTCATAACCGAAAGTCAGAACACCCCCAAAGGGGAGGGGTGTGGACTCAACTGTGGTTTCAATGTGATTAAGTCTTTAAACTTAAAAATACTGCAATATTTGCCAACTGACATGCTTTCATATCATTTTGTTAACTTTCCCTTTTTTTTTGGAAATGTTCTATTCTAAAATATGACCTTAAACCGATTAAAAATAAAGAGCTCCCCGTTGATTAATTTAGTTCCTCCTGTAAATTGCAATTTTAAGTATATTTATGAAACAGTTTAGTTTTGCAATTAGCCCACACAACGGACGTGATTTACTCATGCACCATCTCTGAGTGCATTCGCAATATAAGGTTGGAATAATTCGTTCTATGTACGTATTTGGAAAACGGTGCAAACGAATTACCTGCTTGGAAGTTTGTTTTATAGGGTGACGTTCTACTAAAACGAAGTATGGATGTCCCCTTCTAAACAATTGCATGTAGTGAGTGATGATGGCGCCATTTGAAATTTTTCCTTTACCTTCTTCCACATCCCAATGGAAGACGCACCACTATCTGAGGGTATACAACTACAAAGACTTTCCAAAGAGGTTTGATGATTCTCTTCACACCCCTCCACCATCATCTATGTACCCTCAGTTCTGCCCTCCCAAAGAAAGGCCCCGGGTCTGTCAGTATTTGGATGTCGCCAGCAAGTTGAACGCAACTCACAAAGAAGTTCAAAAGGTGAATTATTTGCCAGAATATGTGATCCAATTGTGATTCCGGTTATAGATTTTTGCAGAACCCGATAAACTTTTGAGGGAAACGCGAGGTTTAGCATAGGTTTCTCACGTGCAATCATTATGAAACAGATGAGAATGTTTAAGTGAAAATTATGTCCTTACAATCCTTTTAAGGAGTAGCCTTACGTGATATTGATTCTTTTGACCAAACAGAGTAAAGAAGTTCTTGCTCTCACACTCAAATATGGAGGAACGTTATCACTTTTACTTTAAAATGTTAATATTTTATATTTGCCTTATATGTCGCACTATTGTTATTGTTTAGAAATCTGTATTCTATAATGCCTGCAGATAAGCTGCGTTTTTAAGATGGTCGTCATAGTCCAGCCCGTTTGCTAAACGATTCCTTCACTGTTTTGCAAAGTTGAATAAATAAGCAAATCTTTCCGAACAGTTGTGGCTCTATTATGGCCAAAAATTGCTTCTCTCTGTAACAGCTTAGAAAAATGTGGATGCTTTGATTTCTGAAGTCTAGTGTTTCAGAGGAAGCCTCTTTCAGGTGTATATGTTTTACGTTGAGGCATAACTTATGGGTCAGCTTGAAAGCTATAGTGGCGTCAATTACGCCATTCCTTTTTCCTTTCTTTCTGTTCAGCGGTAAGGCATCGCCCATGATTTTCGGGAGAAATGTTTTTAGCAGCCTGATCCACACAGTCACGTAGCAGAATTTTGTAGAAAGATTCTTTCGAATAATGTTTTTTCCTCTATCTCTATGAAATGGTCTCATTACGAGAGTCCTTCAATACCCCTTTAATAAACAAGATGTCAAGTGAGTGTTCAAAATCTCTGTAAAGGTACTAATAGGTTTCAGTATGTTAAGACAGAGTGACCTGGGACCTTTCAGAAATTTCCATGTCACCTCAGATTTCTATTATGATTTTTTTTTTTTTAAAAAGATTAATTTCATATAATTTCTTTGACAGTTTCTATAGAGTTCTGTGGCTGTTCCATCATGCAGCGACAGGTTATTTCGACGAGACTTCTTCGTAATACAAATTTACTGAAGTAGAAACTTCCCTGCTGAGAATAGATGATTTATTCTCTTCCTATCAAAGGAAAGACTCACTACCAAAGATTTCTATGTTGTGATCAGGCAATTGAACATCAAAATTGATATAGTCTGTGTGATTTAGTATCGAAATATTCATCCAACGGTTTAATGACATTTTTTAGTACGTTTAATGCAAACAGCAATATAAAGAATTAATTAAAAAACGAACCAGTAGGAAGAGTGCAGTACTCGGGGATAACAGCTACTATCAGACGATTAAACGACATGTAAAATACTGTCCTAACAAAAATGAATCTAGGCACATTCGTTTTACAGAAGGTGGACTCATTGCTCTGTTTTTAAAAAGCGATTATCCAGAGTATCATTACATTCTCCTTGGCCGCTCAAAGTGGGAACGCTACATGACGTCAGAGACATAAAATAGTTTGTCTTTTTTTTTTTCGTATTTTTTTTCATAAATAAGGAAATATTTGTCGGAGACAGAGACTTAGTCTAGTAGAAGAGCCGCTCGACAGTGTAAGAAAAAGGAATAAAAAGTCAATGATATCACCAAAACAGCATCATCTTGGGCATCAGTATGCAGACTCACTGTTATGAGTTACAGGACCGAGAGATTGTTTCTTAAAATAAGTAAATTTTAATTGTGCTTTAAATGTGCTTTACAATTCTGATTCTTTCATAATTTTAAAGTACTTTGAAGCTGTTGATGTCTATTTTACTGCAATAAAGTGAATACTTTTAAGGTCAATAAAACTTCTTATATGTAATGTATGTCTTACAATTCTTTTTAACATTTCGGGTGAACTTTGTCCTCATCTGTTGCTTCTAAAAATCCCTTGGATTTTTTTTTTTTNNTTTTTTTTTTTTTTTGACGATGTAAGTCATCTGACGTGGTCATGAAGATAGAAGAAGGGGAAATTTTCTGAAACTCTAATGCATTCTATCTTGCATGATAAAGCGAGCTATACTTGTAGCAGGGAGACTCTCCTATTTGTGGTCAAGTAATAGCTGGCTGACTAGGTCGTCGGAACTTTTTAACATTTTGTCATTCATGCGTAAGTTGTAGTATCTAACACAAGTTGTGCGATTGCATCAGTCTGACCCTTGCATCCTCACGCTGGCTTTACGGCCAACATGAGGAATCAGACAGACGGTACAATGACGTCACGTGAAAGAAAAGCTATACGATTGTAGACAGAAGAGTGGACCTGCCAGAAGCCTGGACTAATTTATTATCGTATATTCTTCTGTGATTTAAAATATTTTGCGGGCGACTTCCTGGGTGATTCCTCTTGTATAATGGCTTATTAATATCGAACGTGTTAATTAACAACTCAGTAGCTAATTAACACAATCGCGTCATAAATGTATTGCATTATACCTTCGCGTTGCCTTCGAAGTTTTGCTTGTTAGTTTACTCCTATAGGCTGACTTGGCGCTGAAGCTCTTAGTCAGTGCATGGTGGTCAGTGTAACTCCTATACTGTCTGGAACACGTGACTAACATGATTAATATTAGGGAATACCTTCTAGTGCATGTTGGCCTGCTCCATAATATTTGTTTTAATTTCGACAGTCACAGTCTATTGAAGTTTACATTTCGTTGTAATTACGAGCAGGTATACAACTTTAATACAGCACAACCGTTTTGATTTGTGCCAGCAGGGTTGACCCACAGGTAAGGAATATACCGCCAACCGTCGTCAATAGCAACGCACGGGATTTGAATATCATGTCGTAACCGTAACTGAGGGGTATCCCCAACGACAGAGTAACGGAAACCAACCTCACATCCTCTCGTCTGATAGCATTCATGTAAGAATGGAAGGCTACAAACGTAACAACACCGTGGAGGATACAAAGGGATATGGTATAAGTAGAATCGGGATATCCCCAATTGTTTGTTATCGTCAGGTATACCGAAGAGAGTACCATTTGAACACAACCGACGGAGAATGATACCAGAGGTGGATCTTCGGTGCCACGATGAGCCAGAGATCTGGTGGAAATCATCGTAAAACAAAAGAAAAAGAGCGATAAGAAGGATAAAACCACACCGAGTAGATTATGTTTGAACGTCATGGAGCTCTCGGTGGAATTATTCTCGTCAATTGCGGTCTCCGAGATCAATGCCAATCCAATACCGTTAAATACAGCGAGGACGCCATCCATTACGTCGAATCGCTCACCAAAGAGTATCCAGGCGATAATCGAAGACGGTATTGGTTGATTGAAGACAATGGCTGTGACGTCACCTGCAGATGAGAAGATCAACGCCGCTGTAACTGTCCCGACGGCTAACGTGTCGAACATCCCTACCAGTAAGTTTACCAACAGATCAACTTTGTGGTAGTTGTTACTTTCCTCCCAGTTCACGAAGAAAACGAAAGGGAAAAGGAAAATGCTTCTGAAAAAGAGAACTAAAATAGGATCGAACCCGTTGATAACGAGTTCTTTCGTAATGACAAGTTGAGAGGCCTGCGTAATAGCAGCTAAAATTGCGAATAAAAGGCCAGATTTCTGTGAAATCAAAGATAATATTCTCTTTCTGCGACTGTCTTCCGACGATGAGTCACCATCATCATCATCACCATCTTCATCACCATCGTCATCACGATTCCTTGAGAGAAGAAGGACACTGGCATCATTGTCATCCTCCTCTTGTTCAATTTTGATGCTGTATTGGTAATTAAATATAAAGACGAAAACAGGATAAATATTACATTTTCGTCTATTTATCAACCAACTTTAATTTGGTTGATGATTATATTCTGCATTGTTTCACATACGTAGTATATATTACGACTTATTTCTGGAATCTACATCTGACCAAGTTTAACTCGATTCACGTCACATTTTAAGGATACAGTTAGTGTCTTCTTGTTCTTAGACTATCTAGGTAAGACGGACATAAGATGGGTATAAATGTGGATCGTGCGTTGATACTAACAGTGAAAGACACAAATAATGCTTTACGTACATTGTAAATGTAGTGAATTTACTAATTGTAGAAGAAAATTTGTAGAAGTTTATTTTTCTTGTAGAATGTATGGATTTGTTTGTTCATTAACATTTAATGATAGTGAGCATCATTAAAATAAGACTCTTCACATCAACAATACAGAAAGATTAATACACTCAGATAAGTTCAAAATTATGGTAATTTTCTAACTATTTTTAAATCACTTCCTACTTGCTTGATTCTGAAAAGAAACGCTATAAGGGCAAGGACTGAGATATATCTTCCAAGCTGTCACTTGCATTGTAAACCGAACATGTAAAAGAGAAAATTTGAAATTTGTATAATTACGCATTTACAATTCTGTGCTAAAACTAACATTGAATATGAAAACAATGAACTTTAGCATTCCTAAGTAGTTTTAAAAGGTAGTGAAGACAAAGAATATTAATAAATAATACCAATTAGCACAAATTTTAAAGAAGATATGAAATCCAAATGTGTTATCAATAAAAGTATAAGTAAACTCACTAGCAAGATAATTAGGAGGAACATGTACAATAAAGCAGCAGTTGGAGCAACATCCATCATAAAAAGTTCGGTACTTTGAGTTCGAAGGGATTCAAAACAAGAAGTTTGTTATTTTTCGACCACATACCTCACAGATGTTTTGCCTGCTTCGACCATCTTTCATATTTTTTTCTCTTGTTGAACTTTGCAGTTATTCTGGAGATGATCTGTCTCTTAATAAAATGCTCCTCAATTGTAAGTTCCTCTGCTTGCTTTGCTTTTCCATTCGGTATCGTGTATTCCACGATATCGTTAATTCCACGACTGAAATATTCAATAAAATGCATCCACTGCAACATGTCAAGCCGAATACGTTCAAATTTAAATGCAAGTTGACTTGTTTAAAGTTTACCATGGGAAACTTTCCATACCGATTGAATTGTAATAACGTGTAAGCCGTTAAAGGGAAAGTATGTCAGATATTGGTCACCCGACTGTTGAGACGAGAAAGTGTGTAACTGTGGTAGTATAACATTAAATGTTATAACAGAAACACAGAAAAACAGTTACATTTGAACTTCATTTCCCCAGGGTAATCTTCCAAATTTTGTTCAATACATGACGCCAGCATTACTGTTAAACTTTTGTCAATTGTTGAAGGATAACCCTGCTCTGATAGCGCCATTAAATATATCCTAATTCACGGAATGGGACTAACCTATAGATTATATCACCACCATATGTGCAGGAGAAACGGTTAAACGATGTATCTATAGTTTGAATGCGAGGGTGTCATTTTAAGCTACATAAAGTCTGTAGATATATAGTACACTTTACTTCACATTACGCTGAATAACACAGAGTGCACCTTTAAATATAGTTAGCCTGAACTATGGTTAGGCTTCATTATTATCACCATTATCAGGCAGACAATACCAGCAAGTGTGGCTGTGAGCGGTTCAACGTGTTTACGAGGGTTTCAAGTGGATCTTTCTAAATGTAAACGTTTGGAGCTATTCGGAATTACTGTGCCCACTAAATCTCCCGCGGCGTAGTTTGTCTTGATGGAAACAAAGCTAGTTTAGAAAAACAATAACAACATGATAAAGACAATATGAATCCGCTGATTGTAACGTCTACGGACAGACGTATTACATAAAAAATAAAAAAACGATTGATGGAGATTTCACACGTTTTAGAAAATTGGGGGGGGAGGGGCGATGTAAGGAGAGCATTATTGTGTGTGTCGGGGAGGGGTGGAGGAATTGCCCCCTTCAAATTGAAATTCTCTCAGTGTCTCAATGAAGTGTCTCACTGAATATTGTGTCACATAGTGTGTTACGATAGGTCGAACGTAAATCCATCGGGTAAGACGTTTACTGCAAAAACCAATTTGGACTCAATGTTTTCGACTCCTATAACATGGTTTGTCCTTGTAGAATTAAACTTGCTTATTTAGGTAACTGTCATATATGGTGTGATTTCATTTCGCTCAGATCCATTGAAAGAGTAGCTAAAGCTGTTATATACACAAATCTCTGTCTTTTGTTGTAAATAATTGTTTCAAGTTCGTTACCTTATCATGCGTGATATGTGAGGTAGTTTGGTGCTTGCGTAGTTTCCTATACTTTTAAACATCCAGGAATCACGATAGATAAATCCGGTTTGATCAGAACTATTTTAATATACCTGGACACTTTACTATAATCAAAGATTTTCCCTTATGATCCAGGCTTATCATTTGATAATCCACGCTTATTTGTCAATAATCAGTTTTTGAGTCAATTTTAATAATCCGGGTTTTATTTTGATAATCCAGGATAACATATACTATCGTATCAATGGACGTGACAAATATGGAGTATTTTAAAATCACACTAAATGACCCAAAACGCGCCGGGGGATTTCCCTTCATCTACGAAATTCAATGATGCAGATACAACAACTCAGTTCAAGGATAGCGTTTGGTGACACTCTTAGCAACAGCATCGCCCACAGGCTAAGTGAAAACCAGTCTCCAGGCTAAATTGTGGTTACCATTGAAACCGTGTGTTATGTTTGTCTGATTGGCAGGTACTAAGTATACAGAGAAATAATATTACCTGACAAAATTAGCTTTCTAGTGTTCAGCTCATTGAAATTTTATGAACAAATGTAATATTACTTTTCGCAATGAACTGAGTGAATGAATATATGGTTGAGTTGAGTATGGCCTTTGCCTGAGTTAATGACTCAACGTTGTCCAAGATCATGGCGCTGGTTTGTGCCGGGGCGTTTTTATATTCGAATTGTCCGTCATCGCATCACAGTACAACAGCAAGTCAAAGACGTAGTTGCAAACTTTTAAACCACGAATCTAACCCCATTGACGTACACACCAACTTGAAATAACGATGGATGCCTGCGTTGACCCGTTTACTCAAATATTTCTTGAGGATACTCCAAAAAGCCACTAAATTGATTTTCTGATTTTCCAAGTGACAAGTAGTTCTTTAAAGGGTGATTACGTTTCTTTAAGCTATGATTCCCTAGTGACTTAGGAAAAGTCAGCTTTGGTTAACCACTTTGAGACACACGTGTGCCGGATGCAAAAACACCAATTCAGGGTTTCCAGTTTCTGTATTTACAAATATCACTTTCCAGATATGACGGAATCACTTTGACCAATGAGATAGAAGTACACCCTTCTTGCAGTTTCTTTGGCAGATGAAATAATATCGATAGATATAAGAACCTTAAAATTTAAAAGATACCCTAAAGACTGCACTAACTTGTCCAACGGGGGTTTATGGGAATGTAGGCAGGTATATTTCCACACTTTCTCTATCGGCGTTTGAAATGTAACACACTTTCCACATGAAAAGTGTCACCTGTTCATGCCATAGACAAAAGAAGACACTAAAACAACAATTAGGCAATGATATATCTTCTTCAGAATACAGGTAAACTTGTGTCAATGCATATCTTACATATATTTTAATGTTGAATTATGCCACAATATGAATTCCATGAAATCACAGTTCGAGGATGATATAAAGGTCACGTGTACAACCATCTGCATATTCATCTGTATACAATACCATCTGCATATTCATCTGTATGCAATACCATCTGCATATTCATCTGTAACTTGATATCATTCTATAAATCAGGGATGATATCTACGGACAACAATCGGCCATTAGCCTCTCGCCTTACCATTATCACTGATCAAGGCTGATTGCATTACAGAATTATCGTACCCGTATATTGTATTTTTATTTATTAGTTATATCATAACAGCCGACGTATATATTTTTAAATGAAATTTTAAAAAAAAGTCAGAGAATTAGACGATAGTTATTAATCTTCTGAGTTAGTGTGGTTATAGTTAGTACTGCAGTCACGTGACAACTGCAACAGGATATCTTCCCGTAAGCGTAAACTCATTAATATTACCTGAGGGTATAAATGTAACATTATTAAACATGCTTCTCAAACACGTGCAAGATACTCGACTCTTTGACCCTTGTAAGACTCGTCAGTAAGTGTTCGTTTGTTTTACTGTGACTCTTTTCGGGTAGTTTTTGTTACACTGTATATTACGTAATGATGGAATAATGGTGTGCTACCTTTGAAAAGTCAGTATCAGAAACCTTTGGTTGTTGGACAAAAACTTCGCATATTGTGTCTCTGTGACAACTGAGTAACTGTGCCAGTTTTACTTTCAGCAAATAAAATGAATGGATCAATCACGCTTTGAATACGCATGTGCAAAAACTAATGACGTCACACTCGTCAAACATCTTCGATAATGATCTTCGACAACGACTGACGAGAAGATACGTTGAAAAAAAAATAAACCTTGAAAATTGATGTCCGATGGGATTGAACTGAAATTAAATTACAAAAAAATTACAAAATTGGTCATCATGCGAAAGACAGAGAATATCACAACAAAAGGCTGTAAAAGATGCAGAAATGTACTTTGATCAGGTATCGTTGCTAAGGTTACAATATAAACAAAGTTCAAATATTCAAAAGATGCAATATCTCTTAGACATGATGTACACCGATCGATATCTTTGGTCACAGCATTTTCCTCGGGAAAATTAGAGTTTAATTACTGCACAATCGTAAAATCGCATTTGATATAATTAGTTACTTTTGTACAAAAAGAGTAGAAAAACAAACAAAAAATGGTAAAAGAGAAGAAAATATTCCCATCTCGGAGGAGATCGATGCTTGCGTTCGTCAGAAGTACAAATTAAAGTTGAATAAAATGTATTCACAGGCTGCATTGGAGCCAGCACTTCGGCAAGTTTGACACTTTACTCGTATTTTACCTCATTCTCGAATAGTATATATGCTATGTTTTGCGTGTGTTCATAACTTTGGATCCTATTTCATTCATTAGAATAAAATATTTGGATTAGTGTAGTAGCTGATAAACCCTGTTCAATATTTGTGGTGAGCTTTAATAAGACGTAAAAGAAAACTGAGATGTTTTAAACCACATGTCCACGAAAAAAAAAAATGTTGTTTCTAGATCTTTCTCATTCCCTTCTTGTTCTTCGAGTAAAATAATCAGGTTTCCTTGAAACCAAGAATCGTCAACTGATCTCCCATCACCCCCCCCCTTCCCTTGACCCTCTAAAGTAAACCTAAACGAAAGACAACAAGGTCAACTGCATGATACATATTTCCATTACACTAGTCTTCATAATTAATTAGAATTGTAGTTAAAAGAATCCTGAAATCTAAAAATTCATTCGAGACCAGTCAGAACCCTTCCTGTTTTTATTCCTCGTTCATTTCTTTCACACTGTTCTTTTTTCTTACCTTTCCTTCTCCTCTTTATCGTTGCATTCCCTTCAAAGAGGCTTATTGATTTGTTTCGTGAAATTCGATCATTCACTTTTTAAAATATGCATCTTTCCCTAACATACTAATGACAAATGGTCAAAGAAGATCCCAATGTTTTCACATACAAAGGACATTAATGAATGAGTACATAACGATTCAATTTATTTTTGTTTTTGTTTTTTGGGGGAAATTCTTGACCAGACACTTTTCATATTAGTACTTAGGCCTATTCACATGCACCCAGCTAGTACGAGCAAGGATCAAACATTTAATGTGAAAATTATTATGCTAATTACAAGTATTGTCATGTGTATGTAACCTTCCAAAGCATCACAATTTAATTGATATCAACTCAATGAGCTCCTTCAAAATTTAGTTTATGCTGCCTCCCTCCATCCTCCTCAACCTTCAACCAAGATCATTTTGAAACCCATACATTCGACCATAAATCAATATATCAATACTTTAAACTTGAGGTATAAAACATTCTATTTGTAACTCGGTATTAACCAATTGATTAAATCCCTATATTTATCGGTCATCGATAACTCTCAACTTATCCAACGTGGCGTCTTTGCCAAACCTTTAATTACGTAGTAAGTGACGTCACAATCTAATTATTATTATTATACAAATTATCTAATTGTTCTCTGTATGTTTTCTCGATGACTGGTCGTTTGCTTTTCATGCTTGGCGTCAACAATCCGTTCTCAACACTGAATGGCTCCGGAACGATGTGAATACTCTTCACCTGCAAAGCAAATTAAAATCAATCAAGAAAATGAGTAAACATTTCAGTGATTTTGTCCTGTGACGTAAACAACTACGATATTCACCACAGGAGAGACCATTTGACCATCGGTCAAATCATTTTTAAATTTCTGCACAGAAACATGAGACTGTAACTCAATTTATTTGCTTTTGTTACGTTTTGAGTGAATTTAATATCTTAAATCTGAACCACTTCAACTTCTGATCCTTTGTGGGTATCATTGACCTTTGACCTTTGAATAAGATTTTGAGACTAAACCATATTGTGAGTAAGAGCAAACGAAAAACATCCATCAAATGCATGAGGATGGATAATTTGATATTAAAAGTGTCTTTGATGAGAGGCAAACAGAGATGAACAAACCTTCTCGAAGCCAGAGAGTTTGGCTTTCTCCCCGGCAGTCTTGATTTCACTGAGTATTTCTGTTTTCACGTTCTGTTTAATATTTGAAATATTGAAAAATACAAATCATGTTTACGCGTTCATTACAATCATTGAAAAAAAATTAAAATATCGAAATTTACGTTGCAGTGTATACCTGAATATTTTTACATTACATATTCAGAAAATGCAAATTTCATGTAACAATTTATAGTTAAGTGAAAAGAAATTATTTGAAATTTAATATCATTGTCTTTAGCGTGAAATAGATTGGTGGAAGCCTTGGAAAGTTACTGAAAAGAAAATCATAAGAGTGTGCCATTATTTCAAGAATTCATACACTTTAATTAATTGAAATATATGTATATACACATAATGAATTACCTCGCTTGCACAAAGTTCTTCAAATTTTCCAGGCCATTTCTTTGCCGATGCTCTTTTCATTAACTCTTCTTCGTCCGGAATAACCAAAGCAACAACGTAAGTCTAATAAAAAATTAAAGCAACAACAGTTTCCCTTTCGTGGATAAATATTTTAATCATGCCTGGATTCATCAGTACATATCACTAAATCGTCATGGAATGTTTCCTGTCGTAACTTTCATAACATGTTTTTTTTTTAAGGATAAAAACAGCGCAAGATCAAATTTATGTAACGTTTTACTACATAAATTGACGTACCTGGTTGCTGTTGCCATAACAGAATACTTGGGCAATCAATGGACAAGAAACGTAGATGTTTTCCAGCTTTTCGGGGGCGACATACTCCCCTTGAGCAAGTTTAAAGAGATGCTTCTTTCTGTCAATGATTTTTAATGTTCCGTTCTGAAAAAAAACCCAAACAAACAAAACATGGATATTGGCAGATAGTGGTATGGGTGCAGTTCAATTCTCCCTTACTGGCATATTCAGAATGAAGGCTTTTACGTCACAACCAAGTGACATTGATACCGTACAAGAGCAGTTTTTTTTTCTTTGGTCAAATATATGTATTCCCACTAAATGGAGTGATTTGTCGAAGGCATGTACTTCGTTAATTAAAAAGGAACAGAACGAAAAAAAAAAAACAGGAAATGTTATAACGTAATATTTGCAAACGAGATCAGAAAGGCACGTGAATATTTCCTATGATAACGAGTTCCCAACCTATTAAAAGGACGCATGTCACGGGTCATCATGTGACCATAATTACCGGAAGCCATTGGCCAATATCCCCAGAGTGAAGCCAACCGTCCTCATCCAAAGCTTCTGCGGTTAATTCAGGTTTCTTGTAATAACCTTTGAATACATTGGAACCCTTGAAACATATCTGCATAACAAAGAAACAGAACAAAAATGGACGGAGAAGACAGCAGACGACTCAATGAAGAATAATTTCCCCTTCTTTGATACGAAATTAAATCCAAGAGGCATCCCCTAAATAATTAAATCGAAATTGTATCGAAACTTTAGCGAACTTCATTATCTCTCTTAACTCAAACGCACAATCAGCCAAAAATTACCCCCATTTTAAGTCTTCAAATTGCAACAACTTTGCCATTTGTGGAGCGATTTCTTTTGTCTCCACGACAAAAGCAAAGTGTGTTCTTGACGTTCGTCAATTTTTTATCTTGATTTGGGGCGTAATAGTAACCCTAGAAATACTCTACACCTCGTCCTATAGAACGCTGGAGAAATTTCGGCCGCCTTCCTACTTTACCACGTAATTCCTGCGCATGCCCTGTTGTGGCACGTCGGAGTTAACGTCACATCTACCCTAACGGTACACAAAGGTTCGGAAATTTCCCCTCAAATGATGGACAATGATCTTTCGATTCTTTGAAACAAACCCTGTAATTTTCAAGGAACAAATAAGTGAGAATGTACTAAAATGTGACTCGGTATTGCCGATCGACCAGGACCAGTCACATGTCCTACGCTATACATACAGTGCGCAGCCGACCAAAACAGGACTACTGTTGCTGAAAGTGGTAAGTAAGGTTGCATATTTCGTGAAGTTGCTATGAACCAAATCGTTTCCCTTCTTACATAAAGTAAATTTTAGCACTGTAAAGATACATTGCATGAATTCTTGTGTTATTCCGTTCTTGATTTAAAGAGAAATTGGGATTTATTTTTCTAATGTAGTGTTTTGTGGTGAGCTCTTTGCAGAAATTTCAGAGTGTTAGTACACGTGGACTGTACTACTCTTGTCATAGGGGTGTTAGCTAAGTCATGGGTTCAAAAGACTTCATAATGAAATTACTAAATGATATGTGCGTTGCTAAATGATGTGGTACTAAATGTTACTATATCCGTTACTAAATGATACGTGCGAAATGGTAAAGGCCAGTCTAAGAAAAACACCAACTACTGGGTCACTCCAGCATGAATTAACTTGGCTCACACAGGCTAGTAACCGGTGTAAAGGTTTCCATATTCGCTGAGCCCGACCAAGTATCTATTTCAACAGTTACTGTAAAAAGTGAGACTTGAATTTTTTATGGACAGGTGTTGCCTGGTTAATACCGTGTGTCTGCTCACAGATTTGTAGTCAGTGAATTTGATCGTTAGTTACCCTATCATTGTTGCTTCAGTTGTGGCTCAGTTTGATGACGATTTTACCGTCAACACATGAGTAATACTCAACAGGTGTGACAACATATCAACATAGATCCTGCACAAACTCAACGAGCCTCTTATGAGAACTATCTTCATCACCGTATCAGTTGTGTATAAATTTCTTCTCCATTGCATTGACTACAACCATTAAAATAAATTACACTCTGACGTCACGCACAGAAAATAAAGCTATTGTTCCATTGAGTAGGGCTATTCAACATCATTGTAATAAAGAACAACGTTTTCAAAGAGTGATAGTTGCTTTGAAAATCTACTCTATCATCACCATCCCTTTACGTTCAGGGTTACAACTGCTGATGGCGGCTTTCAATTACTCGGCGTTAAAATGACAAGAAAAGGCTTATAGCAAACCCGTAAGCGTGACTGTGGCACACAAAGCTAGGCTATTGTTACCTTGTACGGTATTTTCAATAGGCTGCGGTACTTATGCTATCATTTCAAAACAAAGATGTCTGTTATTGAAGCACCAACACTATCTTTTTTTTTATAAACAATGAATTGATTGGTGCTAACAGTCTGCGTAGTGGTTATACAAGTTTACCTGTTTCATCGTCACACAAGGTCGAAACTGCATTTACTCTTAAATCGACCTTCTACAGTACAAATTCACGTCCATTTAACATTCAGAAATGAATACTGATATGAGAAAATTGGCAGCATCAGTCTTTAGCAACACACTTAAAATATGCATGATAGGCTACTGATTTATGTTCACATGGCGAGCGAGTCTTACTGACCGTCATGGGCTTCTCGAAAAAGCATAAGTCTGCATGATATCATGTAGTGATATATTTTGAAACATTTATGATTTTTTTTTTTCATGATTTATTACCTCGCCCTTATCGTCCTTGGCAAAATACTCTTTTTCCGGCACGTCGACCAACTTAATCATGTTACAAGGTAGTGGTGGGCCCACGTGACCTGATTCTACGTCACCCTGGAGGGTTGTGGTTGCCCCTGCAGTACTTTCCGTCTGTCCATATCCTTCTATCAACTATAGATGTGTACACGTGACCAAAAAAGGAAAATTTGTATGATTCTGAGAGTAAACATTGCCCGCCTTAAATGTCAAGTCAAAACTTAATGGAATTATACCATTAAACTGAATCATGTTAAAGCTAAAATCAAGAACAAATTTAAAGTTTCGAAGATTAAATGTTATCTTTTATCAATTACGTCATAATACCTACCGTCATCTCAATGTGCTTAACTGACTTATCCTGGAAGTCACGTGAACAGTGATGCGTTGAAAAGGAAAATCTCTGGCATTTCATGTTTATTGTCTGTTTGAATTGAGTAATTCGTTTTTTTTTTTATTCTACAGTTTGCACAACTTATGTATTTAACTATTACTTGCGTTCTTTCACTTTGCTATCTTTAGCGAATCATTACATAATACAGTCTGACAATGTTATAAAATTACAACCTAGATTGCTGATCCAAAAGAGCACTTCCAGGAGACGAAACTATAGCTCGATTAATAGGTTAAAATCGACCGTCAGATACTCAACATCTTCCATCAGTTATGATAAAAGTGAAGTAGTAACACGTTTATTTTGAATACTCGATGTACATGCTCATACGAATTTTGACGCACAGTTTTACCAGACCGAAGCTTGATTAATTGAGAATTCTACCTATAGTGGTAAAAACAGACAGCATAACAAATAGTGACAAAAACGTTAAGAAATAAATATATCGTCTCCATAACAGGAAATGGACGTCTTTATTAAACTAAAACGAAGCAAAGATCTGAGAGGACTTACCGTAACTCCAAACACGACCCTAATGAATGACAAAACCTCTCCACTGATAGGGGCAGCCCCAGTAACGATTATCTTGACATTACCACCGAGTAACATCTTACCAAAACAAGAAAGAAAAATCAGTAGAATAGAATAGAACGAAGATGACCTCTTCCGTTATTCCATTTTTTTAATCATTATATTTAATTATTAGAATTAATATATTGTAATACTAGTTCCTTTTTTAGACACCATGATGTTGAAGAGAATTAACATTTTATCTACATGATGTTTCTTCGTAAGATACGTCGATTCAGAATCAATGACATGAAGACAAGGCTAAACATCATTCAAGTCTTTTACATCTCCTTCTAAGGTTCGTAAAGAACGAAAACATGCTGCAGTGCTTTTTCATTTCAGTGTTTTTTAACTTTTTTCTGTTTTTNNGGGGGTATACGTTGTTTCATACTTTTCGTCATTTAATTCAAATGTGGAAAAAGGGTGATATAAAGAGCACACATCAATAAATTGGAAGTAAAATTGGAAATAAGACGGTACTTGTGGCTCAAACATGTGATTTTCACGATATGGACGGAGTTAACTACAATAGGAAATGACTAATATTACACTCGATGTACCTGTAACTACAGACTTAAATACAGTAAACGTAATGTAAATAAAAGTATTCGGGCCTGGGAAGCATGAATAGGTGGCGCTCTTTTGTTTTTAACGGTTGAATTTACAAATAAATCTTTTAAATTTGTCAAAAGACAGACATCGATAGTTTTGTTTTCTGAGGTTTTACATTCGTGTCTCGAGA
>VJOZ01014955.1:0-10901 GCA_009801055.1 Stichopus horrens | reverse complement strand
TCAACCTCCTTTCTTGTAGGTGACCTATGGATGTTTGGTAAGTGCAACACACTGGACCCACGTAGAGTGTAAGTTTTGTGTCAGAGTGTACTTGCCGCCCTCCAAAATGCCCTTCTTTCTTGATTCCTCTAATGGAAAAGTATCTTGTTGCCAGTCAAAATTGAGACAGAAGTATAATGGTCGAATGAAACATTTTATGAAATAAGTGGATGTCTTGTAGTCATGGCATTGCGAAGTGCAGCATCTTCAAAACTGAAACCCCTATCAGTCAGGGATTATCTGGTCGAAGGCTTTGTCTCGTAAGCATATTTTTTTTTGGGTTTTACGTGGTTTCAGGGGGCAAACGCAGAAACTAATATCTCCTTGCTGCAGTCGGTGATACATGCTCGTTGTTTTGCTTGATTTCACTTAGATGTCCGCTTGTTCCATTTGTGTTTGTAAAGCTATTTATGACACTTTGCCTCCACAGTTTGAGGTTTGCCTCCCTCGGGCCAGGGGGCTCATTCAACCAAGACAGGGCCCATGAGAGGCGCCCAAGTGATGGCCAACTGAGGGACAGGTTAGCACACCTTTTGTGTCTCAATTACCAGAAAGAGAGAAACACTGAATCGATGAGCAATTTTTGTGTACTGGTTGGTTTCCCCTCTCCCCCTGCTTGTTTTGGTGTCCAGTGAAAAACTTGTGATTAGTCACCAGTGTAACAGTGATGCTTAATTCTATTTTAGTGTGGTTAAGTGGACTTAGGCTGGAAGCTTTCCCAGAGAATCGAGCTCATTTTCAAGACTGCTATGTTTTTGTCGGTCCAACCTGTCACAATGCATTTCATCACATGTGGAAGTGGATACGTTGTCATGGGTGAAATGTCAAAGGTTGAGAAGTGACTTTTACCCCAGGTGGTGAAATTGTGGTGAAGAAACTAAAGGGCAAAACACTGGTGTACACATCTGAAAGTTCACAGAATGCTAAATTTCTCTTTGCAAAATGAAGGAAAAAAATGTCCGTCTCTCTAAAATCTGCTTTGTATTTTAATAGAGATGGACACAATATCCATTCCCAAGTGGACCTGCGGAGTTGTTTCTCGCTCACCTCTGTGGAGGTAAACACACAAATAAGCCAGTTAACAGTACACATTGATGGCATCGATTCATTGTTAACCTTTATGACCTGCGGTGTGTGGACCAGAAACGTTTCTTTCTCTTTTTGATTTTTTTTTTTGCTCCATATCTACCTCTCGTGTCAACTTATAAATCAATCAACATACTCGCATCAAGTTATGTATGGCTTCATCTTGTATAGAGTATATATACATGTATGTGTGTGTGTGTGCGTGTTGCTGCTCTTAATGGAAGCATGTCTATGCATTAAAGATCAAACTGAAAGCTGAATTTGCTATATCACCTGGCAAGGTAAGTTAAGAGGAAAATTAAACAGCTGTGGAATGGGAAGGACGTTTATTTGTTCGATGGTATGCAGTACCAACGGTTGCCTCATTTGCACGGGTCACAACAAATCAAAGGATTTGGTTTTGTGTGTATGTAGGTGTGGCCTAGTTTGATGATTCTTGGACTTAACAACAGAACAGTTGGATAATCAGTAAAATTTGGAAAGAAGAAAACTGATAGGAATGGAATCAGAGGAATGACATCATGGGACTTGCTCTGAAGTAAAGTATGTCGCTGTTGGTATCCCTTGAAAGGATGACTTCATGAAACTCATACTTTGGATCCAAGTAGCAACCTGGTCCTGACATCATTGGTTGGGTACTGGAATACTTTAAACTACTTAGCTATTCAATGTATTCAGTGGTAATACATCTCGGCAATTTTCCTTTAAGCGTAGCAGAAAATACACTGTGTGCAGTCACAGTAGTAATCGGTTTGGTCCTCAGAGTGAAATTGAAATAAATCGTTTCGTCAGAAGAGTAGTGGGGGGGGTGGAAGAAAGGGCAACTCTAAGAAAGCCTTTTAAGGATTGATATTTGTGGCAGCTGTCTTGATGGATTTGCAATTTGATAAAAGCAGGTCTGCTTGCGTTGGAAGTATTACTTGCAGCTGCATGACGGTCTGTAGAAAAAAAATATTTAATTCGCATGAAAAGCAACCCCAGATTCAAATGAACCCTTTTTTAGGCCTTAAATGTAACAAGTTTGGTGTCGAGTGTGTAGGAAGAACAGTATCTACAGTCAGTATCTGAGACTCCTTATAATTTTTAGTTTGATATAATGTCTGGGGGTGACTTCCTCCCGAAATGGACAATGCAGTGTCAGAGCAAGGAAGTATCAGCAATGTTTGTTGCAATTAATTTTTTTTTTTATTTAATTTTTTTTATGGTTTTGTATGTATAAATGTAAAGGCTTAGCTTTGGAAAGCATATATCTAATCTACATAAGTGACCTTTGGGTACATATTTGTAAGGAAGTGACATATGGTAGAAAGGAAAGTGGGCTAAATGGGATTGTATTATTTTTACAGTTCTGTAGGTGTTAGTGAAGTTGTGACTAGCACAAACATGTGTTACAAAAACAGAGCAAACTAGTAACATAGCAAAATAAATGAATTGTGAGACAGAAAAATAGGGATGGTACTTTTAATAAAATGGTAACAAATGATCATATTTGATAAACCTGCCAGATCTATTGTTAGTCAAGCAATAAGGTTTTATTTTGATTCTGCTTTTAAATTTTCTGATTTTCAACCTTTCTGTCACGGTTTTCTTGTGGCTAAGGATCATGGGAATGCACTGTTTTTTGGGAATGGCCTTTCACCGTCCGGGTAGACAACATCAGGATATGTGAGGAAAAAAAAAATCACAGTCATTGACCACTATCACTTTACTAATACGTTTTCCCACCGTCATCATACTTCATTTTCCAGTCTCTTTCTGTTTGTTTTGGATCATATCAACGTTTGTCTGCTCATTCTGCAGATGTGAATTCAATCTGCAGACGCGATGGGAGCGGAGGGATTGTTTTGTGCTTTTGTAGTGAAAAAGTGAAAGTGGTATTATTGTCGATGTTGAGAACGATGTGGCTCTCCATGCAAGCGAATAAAATGTGAAATGGAAAAGATACGAGGAGGTGCGTCATGCCGAGAGCCCTTTGCTGCAGTTAACAGTGGTAGTGTAATAGTGTGACTGTATATTGAAGTTGCTACAAGATTGAAGGAAGAAAGTTGCAGTGAATGTCGATCATTATTGTAACGGTTGCACTTTAGTAGATGGAATATTGAAGGGGTTGCAATGAATAAGTGCATCATTTGGAAAAATGGTCACATGATTGTCATGTGATGATTGGAGACAATATTTTGGGAATTTGCTTGTGTGATTTGACGTAACCATTATCAAGGGTGGAGTTGCACAAAAGGACAGCTCAGAAGTGTAGAAAGTGTAATTTGAATCGTTGGAAGCAAATATTGCGTAAGAGAAGCAATTTCAGAGTGTTAATTGAAGTATAGCTATTTTATCTGAGGTCTAACATTAGCATCTGTAGTGAAAGTGACTGGGTTAATAGCCCATCGTCACTAGTACTAGAAATATTTAGGTGCAATGGAACCTTTGTAACGTGCAGCAACTAGAATATGTCAACTAACCATGTTAAATATGGTCTTACCTTTGTCACATGGATTAGCGAAATTTTGTTAGTTATGCTTGCTGCCCACTGTCTATGGTAAAACTTGTCATGTCAGTTGCTGTATACTTTGCGGTTAAATCTACACAATGTCGTATCGGTGTGTGCATATGTTGTAACCATGGTGACCGTATCTCCTAAGAAAATTGCTTCAGTGGATGCCTCAGATATATCAAGTCGTTTCAACAAAGAACACTTCAGTGCTTTTGTTATTTATCCCTGGATTTTTGGTGGGATAGTTTCACGGCAAAAATGCACTCTCCTAGTTTGATGCCACCTTAAAATATGTTGTTGTTGAAATGTCAGAGTAATTTAGTTCACAGGAATTTAATTTAATGTTTTTGCGCAACATTGTCTAGAAGTGCCTGCATGACTTGTACTGAATGATTCCTAGTCATTGTTGATTTCCGTGTGTTTGGTTGTGCTGCTTTATTCATTCTTCAATCGATTGCTGTTCTTGATTATTTGTTCTTGCAATAATTTGTTATTTGC
This sequence comes from Stichopus horrens, assembly GCA_009801055.1. NCBI lineage: Eukaryota > Metazoa > Echinodermata > Holothuroidea > Aspidochirotida > Stichopodidae > Stichopus > Stichopus horrens. The sequence goes on along the minus strand of VJOZ01014955.1, from coordinate 6,784 downwards.
CTATCTAAGGTTTTGAACATGAGTCTGTTTATTATTTTCTATGTTTTGTAAGTGTATGTTGTTCATTTTTGTTTCAGTGGGTTAGAATTCACCAAAAATTATTTATTATTGCCAAAGTGTTTTCTCTCTTATTTTTTGTAACGGTAACTTACATTATTGTTCTTTATAGGTATCTGTCTACTGTGTGTCGTTCTATGTGTTCTTTCACTCGGGCGTGTCTGATATTTTTTAATAGGTTTTTGTTGCGTTGGTATGCCTAAATGTGTTTGTGGCCACTTTCTGTCACTGATTCTGTATTGGATATGTGTGTGTGTGTTCCGAAATCTGTGGTTTTTTGTTTTTAAACAGTTTTGTAATGTTTGTGTTTTCTGTTAACTTGCTGTCATGTTATTGAGTCTATTATGGTTATTAAGTCTTTTGTGAGTTTGTGATCTGTTGTGACATATTCTTGAATATGTACATGTGCGTAACGCTTTTCTTTCATAGGTTTGTCCTCTGTTGTTTTTTTTTATTTTTTTGGTCAACAATGTACAGTATTTGTGTGTTATGTGGTTCGTTCATGGGTTTGTGTCTGTTACTTGCTACTTTTTACTTATTGTTTTGAAAGTGCAGAAGCAAAGAAGGGTCATGTGAATGCAGAAAGAATCATTTTGGCAGTATGATAATTTCAGAAAAATTAAAGTAACTCATCAGAATGTCTGAAATTTGGGGATTTCATACATTTGTCGAAATGGAAAAACTGAGAAAATTGTCATTTTGCTGAGTTAGAACATCTTGTCAGAACGACAAAATTTAGAAGATTGCCATTTTGCCAAATTAGGCAACTTGTCAAAATGTTAAAAATTCAGGAAATTGATGTTTTATCTCTGCATTTTTTCAAATTTTGCCATTTTGACAAGTTGGTCTAACTTGGAAAAATGAAACTTTAAGGAAAAATTCCTTTTGACTAGATGTTCTTCCTCACCGCAAAATGGCAACTTTTGGATTTTGCTATTTCAACGAGTTGGTCTAACGTTGCAAAATGGCAATTTTCCTAAATTTTGTTTATTTTTAAAAGATGCTGAATATGGTTGGAGTGTCAATTTTACATAAGTTGTTGTTTTGTCAAAATGCTATTTTTGTCTTGTCTTTGTTTGCCCTTTTTGGCTGCTGTATGAGAGTTTTACATTATGGGTGTTTTCTGCTCTTTGATTGATTTTCTCCATTGCTTCTTATTCTTCAGGGTGTATGTGTGTGTTACCTTCTTTCATGGGTTTGTGTGTGTTCTCTGTGTGTTATTCATTACCTGAGTGAATTCTTTCATAGGTGTGTGTTTTCTCTGAACTGGCTTTGTTTCTGTTCTTAAATTAGTATTATTTTGGTTGCATTGTTTCTCCAGGGTGGGTATTGCTTTGCATGTACATTCTCCATCGTACGTCATCGAGCACGCTAACACCAAAAACATTTTTTTGCCCAGCTTTTCTTATCTGATATGCGCCTTATCTGCAGCATGAACAAGACTTAGCAGTTTGAAGTTCAAGTTGGTATACCCAGTCTTCACTTGTTATTTTTGGATAGAAACATGCACAAACAAAAGTCCTCACACAGTTGGCATTTATGCTAGAAGAATGTTAAATCTCGCAATGTTATTTGTAGTCAGGTGGTCATTTTTGGAGAAGGGAGGTGAATTATGCGATTATCAAAGTCTGTTTGAGCATGGTAAATTTGGAGCAAGTCTATCATCAAAGTGCATGAGATGTTAACGAACAAAACGGTATTGTATTTTGAGATGGTAGCTGAAGGTTCCATCCTTGTTGAAATTGTCATCAATTCATGCCTTGTTTATGTGTTTTTGGTTAACAATCATTCCAGAATTCATTTTATATGCCATGTTCCTATTTTTCCTTTCTATTTAATTTATTTTGCATAGTTGTTTTATTTCCCCTTTTATTCCTTTATGACTTATTCCTATTATGAGCTAATACTATTGCCTGAGAAAAAAAGTATCATGCATATTTTTAAGGGGGTAAGAACTTATTATAACAAGCAGTGTGTGAACTTCTTTTTCTCTCCTTCTTTTTCTGGTCAACTCATTATAATAGAAGAGGCCAAGTCCCTAATTTTAGTGGATCACTGTGTCAGCATGTTATCATCACCCATTCAGTTGAAACTGTATTCCAGTTTTACATCATAGTTTGAAGATTGTACCCTCAAATTTTCACTTGAAGTCCAGTCTAATTTTTTTTTTATCCCAGCATCTTTTGTGATGTAGTCTTCGTTTTCTCTTGTCTCTGTGCTCCAGGTATAGCGGCAGCGGTGACTACCAGAGATCTCACTTCGACAATCACAGGTACGGGAGCAGTGGAGGCGGGGGAAACTACCATGGATCAGGTGGAGGTGATGGCAGACAAAGAGACGACCCCCACTCAAGGTGAGGGTACGTTTATCATATCCATCTCAAACTGTGTGAATTTTGTGCTATTTAAAGAACACAAACTTTCCTTACTCTCTCTGTTGCTTGTTTTATGAAGTAGGAGTAGTTGCTCTGTCATATTTTGACAAGGTCCTTAAATAGTACCATAGTCTTCTCTAGGGATGTTTGTTGCTGTAATGTTTGACAGGTTATGGAATGTGCACTGTTAAATAACTGTCAACAAGTTGTTCCATGAAGAACACTGCTCTCTGGAAGCTTAATTTGAATGTGGTGATATTCCCTCTACACGTATGATGTGTGTCACTCTTTTTTGACGTAGCCTTGTGACAGGTTGTCACTCTGTTTTCTGCACTCTCCAGATTTTCCGGAGACCACAAGAGGGAGCATCACGGCAAAAATTCCAACCACGAACGGCACTCGTACGGTCACAGGGAGGAGTCGAGGCATCACTCAGAGGAGAGACATGACCGTCCTCATCACTCCCCAACCAAGAGGCAGAGGTCAGGACAGCGAGACTGGCCGGAGAACTCCGACAAAGCAGAAGATCGCAAACGGGGCACTAAATCTGACCACTGGTCAGGAAACAGCCGGGTCAGGTGACAGGCCTTCTCACCATTAGGAGAGGTTTAAACTGATATCAGCTTCTTTCTCAAACTTGTTAGCCTGTTTGTTACTAAACATGCCAGCACTCTGCGCTTATTGAACGCTACGAGTGAAAGACGTTGGTCGTGTCTTAGTGAAGGAAGAGAAATGAAGGGTCCATGTAACCCAGTACAAAAAGTGAATAATAGCAGTGACAGAAATTCATCAGTGACAGAAATTCATGGACTAATTTTTCACAAAGTGAGCAAAGGATCCTCCATCGGTGCTATTCAGTGAATAGTTCCATGTTCTTCATTGAATACATGGATGTGTCACCTCCATCAATAATTTTGCAGGAATTCACATTTTTTTTTTTTCCCTAGAGAGGAGTGCAGTAAAGCACATGTCCTCCCTGATGGAGCTGTCTCGTGGATCCATCTTTCTCTTCATCTGGGTGGGTGGTCTGCTACCATCCAGCGTATGCTATCATCCTGACAGCAGGAGCACAGGGAAACCAAACCTCTCGTCGATGTTTTCATTTGATGTAAATATGTAAATTTATCTATGAATATTGTAGTATGCACTATGGTGACTCTCTGCATTCATCGTATGTGATCCCTTGCAAGTGCACGAACGCACCCCTGCGGTGGTGTTTGGCGCCCTCGTTCACGGCTTATGTATATTTTGCTGGTTACTCTCTGCTGAAGGTATTCCTCATCGCTTGTAAGCATTGCTGACGGTCGTCGTCCACGAATGCGGCCGTTTGTTCTGCCATAATGTTTGTTACTTACTCAGCTTGAAAATCTCTGATTTTGGAATTTGTGGTACACTCAAACAAACGCTAAATTATTCCTATAGTATCAAGAAAACGTGTGCCCCATGTCATGTATTATTCAATTTGAATGAAAATCGTCTTTTCCATCATTTGCCACTCCGAATCAAAGTTGTACTCGAGGGATAAGATGCAATTGATTCCCCCACGGCCCCCCACTCTGCATAGATCAGTAACGTGACAATGGAACTACTAATATCCAGTGGGTGAAAAGTAGAATAATCTTTATCCAAATTAAAATGGCTTTGTTAACAATACCATATCCTGTAGGACGTAAAGCCTGCATTAAGCATAACCAAAGTCAAACCTAAGCACATGCCTAAACTGAATGCTAGAGTGTCCTTTTAATTCATAGTGTGGAAAACTTTTAGCTGGTTGCCTCTGAAGGTATGGCAACCATGCCCCATGTATCCCCCAGCCCTGTCACCATCATGTGCCAGCAATGTCATTGCCTTAGGTCACACTCTTTTATTGGAGCGTATCTGTGGATTTGGAACGTTCGTCTTGCAGCAGATTGCTGGTGTATTTTTTACCGTAGAGCAAAAGTTTAGCCAGACACTTCACAGGATATCACCAGATGTCACTGCACAATGTTTAGTTTTCTCTATCATTAAATCCTGTCAGAGTATTTACTTCAAAAGCACATTTGTTCACAGAGAAGGAATCCAGAACAAGCACATAGCATTTGCCACCATCTCATTGCATTTTGTGTTCACGTTTTTGTTAAAGAAAGCAGAATTCATTGTTTTGTTTGCTTTGGGATAAAGCCAACGTTACTGAATTGTGGACAAACTTGGGACTGGATTTGTTCACTATTACACTCTTAACTAGAGGCATTGCTGTGACCTGCCACTGGGAGAACTTGCTTTTTATTGAACTGCTATCTAGATGGCATGCCACAATATGACTCTTGGTGCTAATGAGAGTGATGCAAGGCTACTACTGGTGATGGCCATGATGGCATGCGTACACATGGAGTCACTTAAATATTTTCTTTTAGAATAGTGTTTGTCCTCCTTCCCTCTCAGAGGAATAAGTTAGTCACTAATTGAATGACACCCAAAAGGAGAAACACTGATCTGATGTGATCAGATCTGTGACCAGTTGCAATGCGGAATATGTTTGCATTGGCTGTGCATGGCAAGATAACCGTGTCGTGATTAATTTCTCCCACTGAATTTCACGTTTGGTTTGCATCTCAAGCATTTGGGTCTTAAGATGATGTTGATTTGATTTAACTATGCTCTGAATTCACCAAAGTGGTGAGCAGTAACTTTGGTTAGGAGTGAGGTATTGCCCAGAGGGGGAGCTTGCGTGATGGTCCACATATCAACACTGCAGGCGTTTACTCTGCTGTAGAGCACCAAGACTTGAACAAAGTCATCGATTTGGCTTTGAGCAGGTAACGGAATGTAGATGCTTCCAATGAATAGCTATAATACCAAGTCATGTGTATCTGGATAGGTGTCTTGAAAAATTAATGTTCTTTTCCTTTGTAGTTATCAAAAGTAACCCGTCCATACCTAACAGTGTTCACATTGCCAGCTGTCTTGCGTAGAGGGCTTGAAGTTGTAGCCTTCTTTTCCTTACACCTTTACAATCATGTAACTGCTGTGTTTATGATGAGATGGGTTTAAAAGAGTGTAAACGCGTGAGAGAAACAAGCGTTTCAGGCTTCTGAACTGCACCACAGCCTTGTCGTCTTGTGTGTGGAGCCTCCCCTCTGTGTGAGCAGTGGACTCTGCCATTGGGTGTTTGCAGACAACTGCTGCTTATCCAAACGTCGGGGAAGTGTTAGATAAGAAAGGAGAAGTTGCTCCCAAGGATTATTCCTGTGGCCCCACTCTGTGATGCAAATGGAAGAGACAAACATCGCAACTCTTGACCAAGTCTCTCTCAGAAACATTTTCAAAATGTTATATGAATGATAGTGGTACTTTACCGATGGCATTATGTAAAGTTGTTCTAAAGACCATAAGTCCTTCAGAACCTCTTTCCATTTGAGTGCCTCAAAGATAACATGTTGTTAGTATCCTAAGGGTGCATTTAGTCACTGCGAAGTCTTTAAACTGCATTTTTGGGGTAGCAAGATAACTCTTCTCTATGAATTAAAAGTTAATACGTTCGGGAGTCAGTATTGCAAAACATAATATCTCAAGCTGAAAAACTTATTTGAACCAGGGATGACGTCACTCACAATGGGGTATTGTCAGATTGCGTTCAGAAAGCTTTCAGCGAATTTCAAACAATTAAGTTATTTAAAGTGAAGTGTCATCATGATGTGGTTTTTCCCAGCAGGTGCAGGAAACTTCCGGGAAAATTAGCCAACCATTTTGATGTTTGCCTCTGTAATATTCTTCTGGGATTAAGTAGGCTGTGCATAAAAGACTGGGCATGTTCACGTGGATGGAAGGTGTGCAATAAACAAATATAAACTAAAGAAGCATATATAATATCGATATCATCGTCAGTTATTGAAAGCTGCTTATCAGGTAATCATGATTTTGAATTCATTGAAAAGCTCTTGTACTGTCTCTCTTTACTTACTACTAACAATATCACAAGTACTAACAAGGATAATAGTCGTAGTCGCTGTCGTCAGATGGGATATAAACTCTGTGAGAGATTGATAACTTATAGAATATTCATCGACATTCAGTCACCCAAAGTGCCACCCTGTTAAATCTACCTAAACCGTACTGTTTACTGGTGTGTGGGTGGGGTTCCTGGCTGCTGGAGCAATGGTTGTGGATAGTCGCCACTGGTAACTATTTCTCCTGTCTGTTCTTTTGCTGGTGTTTCCCAGATTTGTTAACTTTCAAAATACAGAAAATGTGGGTGCGGTTAAAGTGTATGGGAGTTAATTGAAAACTGTTTTATCATTCTGCCTTACCCTTTGTCCTATTCATGAGAGTTTTGACCAGTCCCCTTGTTTTTTTTTTTTTTTGGGGGGGGGG
>VJOZ01014936.1:0-10315 GCA_009801055.1 Stichopus horrens | reverse complement strand
ACATCTCCCACCTTCCAGGTTTCATATTCTAATCTCCAGGTTTTTTAAATCCATTGTGACATTTCTGAAGAGAGCCAAAACAGTTAGCATAAAGTTTATTGGAGCACTAGGCCATAAATAAACGTATAGTGGCATTCGTGCATTGAAAACCAGATATTTACACTAATTTAAATGTCACTGGGTAGATGAGTACTAATATATGGCAGGTTGCTTTGTAGGTAAGTCGTTATTTTATGGGGGCAGTGCATACCTGCTTCCTCATATGTGTAGCTGCAATGTATGTGGTTGCGCTTTGCATGTGGGTGATAAGTCCCTCCATGGCACTGTTTTCTGTGAAAAAACAACCATTTTCCAAAAGGTTGGCAGGTCTGTGAGCCTCCATTCCAGGCAGCTCCAGTGGCAGCCCAGTTGTTATGGACGCAACACCTACCAGCCAGCGTGTTTGTAGTGCTTTGATTTGACTATCCAGTCTGCATTACGTGCACTCAAAACTAAATATCTTCAGAGAGGAGTTGGCATGTTCCTTATGTATTCTGTTGTTTTTTTCTGCATATTTGTAACTCCAGTGTACTCCTGACACTCTAGGAATGCACCTCCAAGGTGAGGTTTCATATTCATAATCATGATATTGGTGAAGTATTCAATAATTGTATAAAAAATTGCATGTGTGAAAGTATTAACATTTCTAGGCCTGGTCCCTGAGGGGCGTGAAGCATAACATAGTCACCAACACTAAAATTACACTGGTGATGTGATACTGATATGATAGCCTAACTTTAGATGTGCCTAGCACTAGAAGTACTAGTACTAGCTGTACAGTCTAGAGAGTAGGCCTTTGTCACGGCAGTATTCGATTTCGAGAAAATGTTTGAGAATCCTGCTTACCGACACCTAATGTTTGTAGCTCTTGTTTTCTTCGTTTTATTTTGTCTCTTAGATTTTCCCTTCGTTGTTTTATTGCTTCGATATCTCCCGTACTGGACATTTTAGTGAACGATTTTTAGGCCTTTTTGTACAGTACTGCATATGCTGAATAATCCGCCTGCTGTGTATATATCACTAGAGTATGTTGTGTGTATAGCCTGTTACAACTATAACCGTAGTGGAATTAGTCCAACATATTACAATACACAAATTCACTAATTGTCCGATCTCGATGTCAGCGAACATAGTTATCATGTAACCAAAACTACAGTCTACAATTATGCCAAATACATTGTGGCTAACGGAAAATAAAAACGACTTTTGGCAAGTGCAGCTTTTCCCGGGGTATTTCAACACGTGGTTGTTTTCCCGGTAAACAAAAAGTTCGCGGGATTTCCACAGTGCAGTGAGAACATTAAGAGTGTCCGTAACAAGGCCCATGGTTCGATCATCTGAGGAGTACAAGCCGAAGTTACACTTGATTGTTTCAAGAGAGGTCTTTTCTGCAGTTTTTTGACTATCTAACTGTTTTCTTTAACTAAATCTAATATATCTGAGTAAATGTAAGACTATATCTCATGTATTCTGTCAGTATTATCACTCCAAATAAGTCGGTTTCCAGTCCCTTTCGTATAGGCATGTTTCACTGTTGTGTTATTACATTGTGATTCATGCAGCCCTTTAAATTTTAAATCCCCATGTAGGCTAGGTCACAATATGTGTTATGGTTAACTCGTGTTTTACTACTAATTTTTAGGCCTAACGTGAAATCTTATTGTATTTGTAATTGTAGCAAAGTGTTGCCAACTCCCGATAGCACCAGAGACAAAGCATGAAGCCCTGGCTAGACCAAATTAGCGTACTGAACGTCGTATCAATCACAATCAGTTGTAATCGAATTTTAGCACACAATGANNGCCAAGCCAGACATTTAAAGATATGGAAAGTGGAAAAAGGATTTTGTATATAAGCTAGGCTTAGGGTCTATAGGCACAAATAACATAAATAAATACTTATTCACACATCTGTAATTTTGATCATTTCTGCTAGGACTGCAATATGGATAAGACATCATTACATCAACTTTGATGTTGTTGGCCAAAAGTCCATTTCATCACTCCAAAGGGGAAAAAAACAGAACAAAGAAACAGGACCTTGTCAGTAAAAGTTATAATTTATCAAACCAGGTTTATCCTTCCAAAAGGTTTATCCTTCCAGGTTTATCCTTTCCAGGTTTACCCTTCCAAAAGTCTGGTCTTATAAGCATCAAAACTTGGCAAATAAATAACAGCATGAGGTAAGGTATTTCAGTGGTCAATTGAACGTTGAGTGAAAAACACTTGNNAAAAGCAAAAAAGAAGCATATCACCTCTTAAATGTCTGTGAGTGAGCAAAAACAGATATAACTCCCGAAGTCTCACCGAAATTCCTGCGCAATCCAGAAACTAACTTCATAGCTCTACATTAAGCACTTTCTATAGCATCAATTACCTCATGCTAAAATAAGATAGGTAATTCCTAAATCATTCGGATGTAAACAAGAATTAGCAAGTGGGATATATCAGGGAATGTTTAGGAATGTGTAGACTTTTCAGTTTCCGGGTATGATTTTGTAACTGATTGCCAATTGCCAGTCAGTTGTAAACATGCAGCATACAGTAGAAAGATGTGAGTTAATGATGTTCAGAAATGACATATGAAGTAATTTGGATGCTGATGAGGTCAACTCTGCTTATATTTACATCACGGAACTGCTGAATGGCTTGGTCCCATTATGCGGGACTAAACCAGCTCATTCTTAAGAACACTTCACTCCCTGTTGTTATTTGATTGACTTCAATTAAATAATTCAAGCATAATCCAAGAAATGGTCAAGGCAGAAATAGTCAAGACATGTGACTTTGCAATGATGTCATTTTGAAGTGCTATTAGTTTTGACTAAACATTGTTATTTGTTGAAATTGTATCACAGAATTTGGAAGCACTGTTAATCAAACATGTCGTCTCCTGCCGGAACTCCAAGGAGAAGTAAGCGAACCCGAGGAGATGATCCACCAAGTGTCGAAGGAACGCCAAGCAAGAGAGGCCGCACAGAGGAAAATGGAACTGCTGAAGCAAATGGTAGAATAGGGACACCTTCACGAAGAGGTCAACCAGTCCAGAATGGCACCCCTAGCAGGAGAGGGAGAGGGGGCAATGCCAATACACCATCAAAGAAAGGAACACCAGCCAAAGGAAAGACCACCTCACCAACTGGCAAATGTAAATAGATATTCCTATATATGTATGTGTAAATATGTGTGAAAACATGAAAAGTAGTTTGCAAAGAATTCTGAGTTGGATCATGACCATTAATCAGACTGAGAGTGCAGCTTGTGTTTGACTGCTTTGATCGTGGTTTAGGCTCATTAAAATGTTGATGTTCACTCTTTCAAGTTCAATTATTGCAGTCAATGTGGTATTTAACATCCAGATAGATCTACCAATAGAAATTCCATCAGATGGAAAGTTCTGTGTGTTTGTGTAACAATATATTTTTTTTAGCTTATTTACCTTCAGAAACTTTTATATTGGCATGAAGCCTGTCACAGCCTATGGATCATACAATCCAGCTGAAGTGACCAACTGTAATGATATTGTTGTTAGTCAAGGAATGATTATAACATTCTTTCATCAATACAGAATTGATAGACTTTACTTTCTTGTGCAAACTGAACTAGTTGTCTGAAATAATCTGATGAAGTTTGGACAATTTTCATTTTGCAGATTTGCACTTTCAGCTTTTTGATGTTGATGAAAATTTTAGATGATTCTCATTGTTCATTTCATTTTTTTGTATAAAGCTCCAAGAGGCAAGAAGTCTGGGACAGGAGATGCACCGATGGATTCTTCTCCAAGCCGACCACTTCCACAGATGCCATCATCTCCCCCATCAGGTGGCTCTCAACCAGCTCAAGATGCATTACTGTTTTCTAGCCCTGGGTTACCGAAAGGTGAGGACAGGTTTCATCTAGTTGTGGTGACAATGTTATCTGATGCAAACGAAACATGTACTAAGCTATGTTAATGTTTCTACTTCATTTTTAACTCCCCAGATAGTCTTTGTCCCCAATTTCCCTGAATTCCTTTGACTGATCCTGTCACTGTCAGTTTTGGGTCATTTTGGGCAATCAGTTGTAGTAGTCAGAAGTGTCATCCACCAGCCATCTTATGATCCCCACACCCAACAGTGTTGTAGAACTTCACAATTTTTGTTTATATAAATGAGGAGACTCCGGTCAAGTAGTAATGTGATGTGTGAATGATTCATCTTGGCACAAAATTCCAGAAGCCTAAACAATAAGGCTTCATTTTCTCTCAAAGAGTAATTCATCAACCTCCTCTTCTAATATCGCAGGGACCAGCGAGATTGATCTAAGCTCACCACTGAATTACGGCACGCCAAGCAGTTCGAGAGCTGGAGGGACTCCAGGCCGTATCGGGTATCCTTTGAAAATTAAATGTCAGATGGTGGTCATTTTGCCAGTTAAGTTATTAAAAGAGATACATACATAAAGTAATTCACTGACCATCGTCCATAGACGTAGTGACGACGTACTTTTCCAATGCTTAATTTCTGATAATATTGGCACTATGCCTTTCTGATAATATTGGCACTATGTATCAGAGGGGACGTCACAGTCTTCCTTCTAAAGACCAAAATTGAGTGGAGGCATAAGGAAGTATTCCTGCTCGTCATTTTACGAAAATAACTGTTTGCTAAATCATAGTAGTAAAACTACAATCAGAATTTTGTGGGATGGCCAAAGCTTCGCTCTTTACTATGTTAAGTGATTGTCAGATGAATTTGAAAATCAAAACTTGAGAACTTTTGTTTTGGTGCTAGATTGTCCCAGTGTGCTCCTCACTTGAGTTCACTCTCAGAGGGTAACAGGTTTCTTTTTGTTTACTTGGATGTGGCACCCTTTATGGATTTGCCTCAAGTTTCACGAGATGCTTTGCCTTTTCACACTTGCAGGGGAATCACAAAGTCGATATTGTGTTTTTTTCTTTAATAGCAGGGTTTATAGTTTGAATCCTATGAAAAAGGAACAATTTCATTGTACCTTTAAAGTAGTGAGATCTTGTGTCTTTTTAGTTACCTTGACTTGCTATTTTGCAACAGTGGTACCCCGATAAGACAACGCACCGACCTGAAGTCAGATCGCAAGATGAGGCAGGTCAACATGTCTTCTGATCCTCTGTCTGTGAGTATTTATTAACCAGCTTCATGGTTGCAGACTTCCATGCAATATCTAGAAAGATACTGAAGATACAAATTATTCATGATCCGTTGATGGTATCCATGCACAGAGTATGGCTTAAAGACAATCAGATTGTCTCATTTTACTTTGCTGTATTCTTCATTGATAGTCTTCAAGAAAAAACATCTCGCCAAACTTAACACTAACACTGGGGGTTTGGAAAAACTGCATTCAAAGAAAGTAGTATACCATTAAAGGTCGGGTGACATGAAAATGACATGTTGGAGTATCGGCTGCGTGACGCATAGAAAATATTAAAAATAGACACAAATTCTATCAGAATCCATTCAAGATTGACTAATTTAGAGGAAAATCAGTGTCTCCCAGCTGTATCGTGAATAGACATTGGCTGAGTACAGAAGTTTGTGACATCAAGAGATGGACTCCTATGATATGTCTCATGTTAATCCTTAGTTTATATAACCTCTATTTCAAGGACATTGGAGAATTTTCTATGCCCAGAGGGTTTTGTGTTGGAAACGTGATTGATTCTTCAAAAATATCGATATCACTTACCAATGTGAAAGTCAGTTATTAAGCCGCAAAATATGCAGGCATTACGAAAGAAATACTGACACCTCAATGTTCCACGTCATTTAAATTTTTCTTAAACTTTGAAAAGTCATATCTCAAAAACGGTAAAAGATGTAAACAAAGTTCCAAGGGATTTCCACTTAGAGTTTTTCTTTCCAACTTCTGAATGCACCTTGCTCTAGAATCATGTCACGCAACCATTAATGATATCTGGCAATACTCAGTTTGATCTGTGATTACCATGTCAGGGTATCTTATTTGTTAGGGAGTCACTTATATTCATTTTGGTACTTTCTAACATATTCACTGTTGAGTTGATACACCTGGCCTGAATGAGGCAATTTGCAGCCTCTCTTCACTACAGGGTGGTGTAGATCCATCTGAACCGACAGGTGCGGTTGCCAGTGAACAGGCCGGGGACACCCGCAAGTTTGTCATCTGGGGTACGGACGTCGTTGTGGACGAGGCAAAGGATAAATTTCAGAAGTTTGTGCAGGGCTTTATTGACCCAGATGCTGATGAGGCAGAGGGCATAGACCCAACCAGACCTCTCTACATGCAGAAATTGGAGGAGGTACGTACCACTTATTACAAGATAATAAAGGAGGGGGTTGTTGGAATATGCAATGGGATGGACTTTTTATGTAGAAATCTGTGGGAATTATTATTCATGGTATCGAGGACTAACCCATTGCTAGTTGGTAGTTCTCTGGTTTATTCTTTTTCTGTTTTCCTTCTTTTTTTTTCACTCCTCTCTCTAGTATGGATTTATTGGAAAAATAACTTTAAAAGGTAAAAAAAAAACATTTTTAATATAACATTGCATATAATATTGTTTTTAGAACAGTGTGTCACAAGAACATACCGGCTATGTAGGTAAATGAATTTTATAAAGTTAGTGACACAACAGAAGGACTGAAATCCCGTGAGTGCATGAAGCAGTTACATAAGAATGAAATCTACATCCTGCAATATGTGCACAAAACTATGCCATAAGCAACAAAACAGCTTCAGTCATTCCCTGTGGACAGCAAGCATTCTAGCCCTGTTATCGGTTTGCTATTTGCAATAGGATAGGTATGTTCCTCTTCAAATTGTACATTTAGTATTCTTGAGCTCACTTTTCAAAAATGGCAGTCTAATACAGACTCATACAGCACTCGCTAGTGTAGGCTCTTGCAAAACATGAGGAAAATTGAACAAAGAGCTTGATCTGTTGTGCTGAGAGGGACATCTTCTAGATGAAAAAAAGTCACGTAGATTTGTTTCCCAAATCTCAAAAAAAAAAAAAAGAATAAGGAAAATTAGCATCGCTTGGCATGAGACTATCCCTCTTGAAAACGATTCTTTCTTGCTCTCCTGCTTCAGTTTCTGGAAGTGAAGTGCAACCATTTCCAGCCACGATACTTCTGAATTTCAGATTGCAATGTTTATTTAAAATCAGCAGTTTATTCATATAAATTTGTCCTACTTTAACACCACATATATGCCACCCTGATCTGAAATCAAGTGATGTTCGCTGACTTTTTTTGTTAGACCAGTGTTGATCAAAGTCATAGAAAAGTCACTACACACAAATTTCAGGTTGAGATAATCATCAGGAGATTAAATTATCTCTTCCAAGCAATTTGCCGATGAGCGTCAACATCTTTGAAATTTTATTTCAGATTCTTGCTCTGGAACTCCCATTTCTGAATGTGAACTGCAACCATCTGAAGACGTTCGACAGCGGTCTCTACCGGCAACTGGTGGACTACCCGCAGGAGGTCATTCCGACCTTCGACATGGCTGTGAACGAGATGTTCTTTGAGAAGTTTCCAGAGGCCCCCCTGGAACACCAGATCCAAGTGAGGACGTACAACACGGAAAAAACCAAAAATATGAGGTCGTTGAACCCAGAAGGTATGAACATGATCATGATTTTTTAGAGAAATTTAGAGAACAAAAGATGGATGTCAATTGTGTGCCATGATTTGCATTGCTCAGTTCTATTCAGAAATCAACAGAGAAACTGGAAAGCTTCTTACTGTCAAAAGAACACCAGAACTTTTGTAAACTTGTGAGGGAACGTTCTTCTTTGAAACTGTTTTGTAGGTTCAGAGCTCGGCTTTCTGTAAGATATGTCACAGAGAACTAAAGCTAATTTAATGGGAAATACGGTGTTTAGAATCCTCCAACATGACATACAAAAGAAAATAGCAGTTATCATTATTAAGCCATTCAGTTTCATCAATAAACATCTACCAAAGCTTCATCTCCTCAAAACATTATGCATGTGATGAGTAATGGAAGAAGATGCATCATTTGAATTTTGAAAAGTTTGGATGAACAGATTAGTGTTGAGTAACAAATAACCGAATTCCTATCTGTGAGGGGCTTATTTCTTGAAAAGTAGGCTATTGTCCTTCCTTATTTTGAATAATCTGTCATTCTACATCCCCAAACATTGATTTAAAAATATGTTATTGGTTTAAAAATTGGTTAAAAATATGGATGTTCACTCTAAAACAAACGCCCCATTTCCCTCTAAGAGAGACATTGTATTCTGCAGTTGTACCAAAGTAAATGACAAGAAGTGATATTTTTATTCATTGCAACTTCGTAGAAGCTTGTAGGCCTCACACCGTGATATGGCCAAACTACAGTAGTTACTGAGGTGTGTCCCTTGTAAGTATCAAAGAGACTGAAAGCCCTCTTAGAAAATTTTGTCACCCAAATAATGTCATTCTGAAACAAGATCAATCCATTGTTGCTATTCTGCAAAAAGAAGTTAAAATAAAGATACTGATTCCAAGAACAGCGAGGCTAACTGTTAATTGCAATAGTCCAAAATATATCCACACATCTCGTGATGCAATTAACTCTGAGAGGACAGTAGTTAGTACTAGGGCTACAGTTGCAGTCTATCCGCAACCACCGAGTTGATTAGGTCATATGACTCATTCCATTACACTCTTGCCTACTCTGGAAAGTCTCAATGAAGGCATGTCACCAAACGAGACTGACAAGTGATGGCCAACTGTTTGCTGAATAATGCAAAATGAGGCTTTCTATTTTCAATTATAGCAAGGTACATGGACACTTTGATCTTCCATCTCATTGGAAATGAAATTTTTTTTAGGTAATATGTATGTTATTTAAAAACAAATACAATCGAAGAGAGACTTATTTCCCATGTCTCAAACAGTACCTTCAGACTTTGCTAGTTGTGACTCATTTAATGAATCAATTTGATATTTTCAAATGATATTTGCAGATGGCAATATAAGGTTTTCATAAAACCAAAATGACAAAGTTTAATTGACACATTCTTCTATGATCGATAATGTGGAATACAGCAATTTTACTGTACATTTTGTATGTACTGCATCCACTGTAGCAATACACATACCAGTAGTCGCCAACTTGGCATCGTTTTATGTCACGTAAATAGTCGTGACATGCACGTGTATGTAGGAATGGAACTGATTCGTCTTATACTTGCCTGAGTACCTGACTCATTTATGAAATTTAATGATACAGTGCAAAACGATATGGGGGAGGCTGAGTGCGCCCACTACTATCTAAGTAATGTTTGGTTAGTGGTTGTTTTGGGAGTGGTTAATGCGAGCAGTTCACAAGGGTGCAGCAGGAGTGCATGCTAGCAGTATCATTTTCAGTGCTGACAAACATGTTCATTTTCTGGGAAGGGGACATCTATATTTTTCACTTTTTTGGGTAATATTTCTTTAAAAAAAGGGAAAATTTCCATCTGAATACGTAAGTGCCACATTATAAAGCCTCCCAGCTTCCCAACTTTTTTCACCCCAAATTAGCATTTTGCGTAAGGAGGGTAGGGAGTTCATCCAACATAACTTTTTTGCACTTCCTTTCTCAGAATCGAGTGTCAAGTAGAAGCAAACCTATTTAACAGATTTGTGGCAGAAAATGATCTGCCGATGACAAATTTTGTTAGAGAGCGCCCAGTATAGAGAAAAAAAAACTGTTTATTTTTAATTTCTGTCATGAATGTTTTGGCCTGTAAGGTAATATGCATGAGTACGTGTTTATGCTGTTTTCTATCTTTGCTGCAGGAGTGTTTTTGGTTGAGGCCCGTCAATGTCTACCTGCAGAGTCCAAGTAAACATTGATAACCATCAACCCAGCAATATTCCATGTTAAAGCTAGGAGGATGCATAAATGATGATGGTGCATCATGAATACCCTATTTCTGTTTTACATGGTATTGCTACTGTAGTTATATACACAGTGTTCTGGGGTGTGGCAACTTGCTAAAAAATGAAGGGGGAGGGGGCACAACATCTGTAGGGCACCTTCACCCTTAAAAGATGAAAAGTGTGAAATGCAGAGCTTCAGAACATACCAGAAACTGAAGTGGCACAACATCAAAAAGTTACCCTTCAACAGTCAAAAGTGTGTCTTTAAGCAGCCTTACCTTTATTGCTTGAACAGAAATAATCCCCCGCATGGCAATGTAAGTATACTGGGGGGATTTACTGCATTGTGACAGTAAAAAATAATGCCTTAGAATATGCATGCCCCTAAATTCCCCT
>VJOZ01014935.1:0-10296 GCA_009801055.1 Stichopus horrens | reverse complement strand
TCACTCTTTTACATTTAGAGGTTAAGTCTAGATGCAATCTCTGTAAAACAGATGACAAAAGAAAAGCATACATAACCCAAACGGGGAGAAAGCTTATCAAGCTTATTAAACTTTTAACCAACTCTTACTCGCTTTACAAGCTCCATGCACACATCCTTCAGTGCTATAGTGTCAGTTTAATTGTTGGAGAGATTACCCTTGCCGAGGTCGGCTATTTCCCCCTGCAAGCAATTCTAACACAAAAAGGAGTTACACAAAAACTAGGCCCGCTGTCTCAATTAAATTTGCAACATATTATAACAACAACAACAAGAATAACAATAACAACAACAACAAAAGAGTCCGGCAGAGAATAAAGAAGTGCAGAAAAAAAAATAAGAGTGTGGAAGAAGGTGCAGACTTGAAGTAACATGAGTGATTACCAGGCACCTTGTAATTTTATCAGTTATGGAATAGCTGCATATTTAAAATTACCTTGATTCTCCCCACTCTGAGTTGCAATACAGTGTAAGACATTACTATGATTTTACGTTCTCCTTGTTTCTGTTTGACTGATCTGTTTCATGTTCTTGCGCTTATGTGTTTTGATGGCCATGGGGAAGATTAGCCTTGGCTTATCAAGTCCCCCTCTTGAAATAAAGTTGGAATAAAATAAAAAAAATAAAAAAAACAATCATCAGCAGGGATCGAGCACTGGCAAGAAGTAGTCAGAAGATGGCGTTGGGTCGCATAGTGTTGTTAAGAGTGAAAGAAACCATGAAAATGATAATTCCGAATGCTTTCAGTTCTGGGAGCTTAGGCTGTACCTGAGTTACAGCACCAATTCCAATCCTGCGATTACCCCTCCCAACAACTGAACACACGCACACACTTACGTGATAATCTTCCTGTCGAGACACATTTCGAACATTCTTTGAGACAAAACAAGAATGTGAATAACAACTCAAATTCAAAGTCACTTTTCAAAACATTTCAAAACACTTTTGCGCAAAACATGGGACAAAGTAATAACCTGATAAAAACAACGTTGTTTCCTTGGACGTGCCACTCTCGCTTGCTTTTTCCCCCTGTTTCTTTTGTGCGGTTCACAGAATGTTTACGCTTCTGACATTTTTCGCACGCTTGCTAGATTTGTGACGATTACCGTCATCCCAAGACATATGGCAATCTCTTCAGTGCGATTTCAACCGACACGTCGTACAAAAACATGATCTGCATGCAGCTTGTCTTTTCCTGGACTAATCTTTTCCTCCACCACAAAACCATGTTTTTGGTCGCATGAAATCTGTCTTTGAACGACTAATTTTCGGCCTTTCCTCGTTATTAACGGTTTTAGGGTCAAAATATCACCTAAAACATCCTAGACTGTCAGGTAAACTTTGTGGTAATGTTTAATTACGTCACTGGTGTGTGCCAAAAAGTTTGAAAACTTCCGGTCTATCAGCTGTGCGGATCGTCTGGAGACTGCGTACGTTCTGCCAATACCTAACGTTGAAGACAACTTGTGCACGAAACGTGCACGGTATACTTACTCCACGCAGCTGTCATTCGAAAAGTACGCACGCCCGTGTTGAGTTTTATGTAATTACAAACTACTGTCGGAATCTCGTTTAGAAACTTTCGTAAAACTTCAGAAAAAAAGATACTTCGGACGGCACAGGATATATTTGAAATAACCGGAGAACAGGATTAGTGTACGAAAGAAGTGAAAATGGATTGGAGAATCATCCTCGCTTTCCTTTTCTTTCTTGGTGGAACTGCTTATGGAGGGGTGAATGACAACAGCGTGCAAAGTAAGTGTCTTAGATCTCTGGAGTGTTCTGGAATAAGGCAAAGTTATGTAGGCCTAACTTTAACACTAACAGCAAGGGTTTACCTTATAACAAGTAACATTCGCAAGTAGCCTTACTTACCCACGCCAGGGCGCGGGATGTACATAGTCACTTAAATTGCCAATTGGGCTTTTGAGAAAATGACGATATGTTTATTGCGGTTTCACTGTGTTTAGGCATGGGCGGATATTACTACCAAGTACCAGTGCCACCAGCACACTGCACAGTAATGCTAGTAACAACCTATCCCGTATCAGTTACATGGACCTACCAGATAGGCCTATGTGTAGGACCCCAGGCCCTTTGGTTTTGATTTCTTGTTTAAGCTTGCGTCTAAATTCGAGCCAAGCTTTGTGTAGGCCTAGAACTTAATGTAAGTTCAACTAGGCCTACGCTATAGGCCGGAATACCTCATCAGGGTTGAAAAAGTTTTGTTGGGAACATGGGCCGTGAATTTGGCCCAAGGTTATTTAGGTGCTACTGTAGACATGTATGAACAAATCTGCAATGGTTCGAGTTGACAACCATTGCATTTAGGCTAAGTTACTGTACTGACTCAACAATATGACAATTTTACTGAAGATTACTGTAGGTCCAAATTTAACTTGAGAAGCTAATTCAAACCACAAAACACCAAGGAACAATTAAGTTCTACCAGAGTCTGATAAAAATGATTTACCTTGACCGCCATGCCTTCCTCTTTCATGAGTAAAGTCCTTCCTGATGAGAGAATAGCACTGGGAAAGGAGGCCCAAAGTCCCATTAATATTCCATGTCGGTTAGTCCACTCTTGAACTGGTTGTTTGGTACTTGATTTTCTGGGAGCATGTTCCATGACTTATACAGCAAAGGCATGAGTTTCTTCTGATTTCTAATCTTGAGAAATTGGGTCAAATTTTCCAACTGTGCCCCTGTGTGGATGTTCTTCCCATACCTTACTAAAAAGTCTATACAGAGGTTGCCATTGCAGGTCATTGTCAGAAGAGGGTGTTTCGATTGGCAACACCGAGTGTTACTATCTGTGCATGAGCACATTGAAATCAGATCTTGCCTGTGAGCTTTGTTCCAGGGAGGTCAATTTTAATTCCTTTACCATTTCCTCGTAAGTTTTGTCTTGCATTCCTGATATAAGTTCGGTCATCCTACATTGAACTCCCTTCAATTAAATTCATGTCCTTTCTTATGAGGCATCCAGTCTGATACTGCATTGTCCTGATGTGGTTGCACAAGAGATCAAGATTAATCATTTTACATGGTTATGCCAGAGCTCACAGGGCCATCAATGATGAGTTGGAAACAGCAAATGACAAATTGTTTATATGAATAAAAAATTACAAAAAAATTACAAAAAACATCATGCCATTATATTTTTTCCCATTTGTGATGGAGAAAGATTCTTGAAAACTTTGTTGTGTATTTACTATTTCCAAGAAAGGATTTAATACCTGCAAAGAAGTTTCTTTTCCAAACAAAAACCATTTGTCAGAAATGATTCCCATGCAATTTGTTCTTAAACATGCTGCTATTCAATAAATTGGCTGCACAGTACGTACTGAGCACTTGTACTTGTACTAGCCGACCCGGCCTACATGCACCTACGGTAATGATAGATAAATTATGTTCTGTGTGACTTGTCACCTGTTAAAGGTACAAGGGGATGCTGATGTACAGTGTACATATTCCAAGTACTTGCTTTCTAGTATTTTCATCTATTACTATAACTAGGAATCAAGTTAATTTTTTTCATACCTGTTGGGTACTCAGGTACTCGACCCGAAATGGTGGCTTTATTGTTTACATCAATTGATATTCGCACAGTCCTGTACATCACATTTGTATGGAGGTTTCTTACTAGCACACTACATACATTTGCCTACACCTTAGAATTCTTGAATAGGACCACCTATTTACCTTGAGAAAAAGAAGAAAATTCAATTTTACAACACAATTGCAATGTGTTCACATAGCAGTTGTGTTGTTTTATGAAAGATTCGGGTAGAAATTTTGGATCTGGGTAATTAAATGCCATTCGGGTAGCCAGGTTAACAGTGAAAACACTAGAAACTTCCATTTACTGAACTTACATTGTGCATTATCATCATCATCATAATGTTCTTATGCTGCTGGCGATTTTATCTTTCCAAAAAAGTTAAGTTAGGATTAACAACAAATCCAGCAACCACCGTAGGGTNNCATTGAATATGTATAAAGACTCTTGGAAAGACAATTTGAATACAGGATGCAACAGGATGTACATGCAACAGAACGTTTGATTAAACATAGACAAGTCACATTATTAATTATAAAATATAGTAAAAAGAACTATTTTTGCAGATTTTGACATGTATTGATTAATGCAACAATGCCTGCTCATTGGAAAAGGTGTACTGAGCATGAAATGAACAATTTGTGTATTAGTCATTAAAACGTAGCAGTGATAGTGATAATATTCTAAATCAATGGGCTTCCAGAAGCTTCAATGTTAAAAGGGAAATAGGGCATTTACAATTCACCAACCTGGCATACGAAGAAAATATTTAATCACTGTTACACCATGCTGGGCTTGCAGGCTCATCAGTAAACATCTTCAACAGCTTCATCTCCATAAAACAAAATGCATGATATATCATTTAGGAAGGTGATGTATCCTTTGAATTTTTTATGGTTTTAGTGAACGAATTGTCCATGAGCAGCAAGTAATTGAGTTATTTTAGTAACTTTGTCCTTGAAAAGAAGACTGCTGTTCTTAATTATTTTGAATTATCTATCATTCTGTGTACTTAAACATTGGTTTTAGAAATATTAAGTTTTTCTGAAAAACAAGTGCCTTATTTCCCTTTACAGAGAGAACAAAGTAAAAAGTCTCCTAATGTTAGACTAAAAAAAGAGATGTTACTAGATTATTTCAGTGTGGTTTTAGGAGGTGACATTCATTTCTTTGTTTTTGATTCCTTGCCGGTGGCAAGCAAAGGAACCTATGTGATCATTGTGATGATGCATTTGTATACATGTATGTATGTAGGGCCTTGGCTGGTAAACCTAGTATCTCAAGAAGAGAAAGTTGCTGGAACTTTGAAGGTTGGTCAAATGTCATTTGAATTCACTAGGAGGGAAAGTCTGAAAACCTATTAAGGAACTTACCTCAGCAACTAAAAGTTGCTGGAACTTTACTCTAACCATTGGTAGTTCTTACTGGATGAGTATAGTTTTGGAGAGGTCACAAGTCACGTGAGGTCAGTATAGGCCACAGTTTAAAAACTTTGCAAACTTGGTATCTCTGTGAGGGAGAGTTGTGTAAACTTAAAAGGTGGTGTAAGTACTGTAGTCCCTTGTAAGAAGTCAATCTTTTCAATGCAGGACAAGGGTCATGTTAGATCACTAGAGAAAGTCAGAAAACCGAATAAGAAAGGTATCTCAGCAACTGAAAGTTGCTGGAACTTCAAACTGTAAACGTTGGTAGCACTTATTGAGTAAATGATTTCTGTCAAGTTGAAGTAGGGGTGGTTCTAAGGTCACATGACATCAGTAAAGGTCATATTTTGAAAACCTTGTAAACAGCTTTTCTCAGTAAGGTATCTCAGTGAGGGAAAGAGACTTGAAACTTCAAACTTGATGTGAATGATGTCCACTGTAAGTAGATTATTGCTAGTGATTGTCATGGAGGTCAAAGGTCATTTGAGGTCACCAGAGATTGAGGACTGACAACCTCAACTGAATGTTGCTGGAACTTCAAATTGTAAACATTAGTTGCTGCTGATGAGTAGGTGATTTCTGTCATGTTTTGGGGAGTCCAAAAGTCATGTGAGATCAGCAAAAGTCATACTTTAAAANNAGAAATATTGGCAAGGAATCACAATGAAATGTTCTGTTGTCCACTGTCATTTTTGGCAATATGTTAGGTAGTGCTTTCATCTTCCGTAAAATGGAACAGTAAATTTTCCTCATACCAGTTGGGTACCTGGAGACCAGACTAAAATGTTGAACGCAGTGTTACTATTGACATTTTTGCAGTGCCAATTCACATTTTTGTTCAGGGATCTTACTAGTGTCCTACAAACAGTAGCCCGTACACCAGCCTACACCTGTCCATTGAAGACCACCAATTTTTTCTATAAAAAAGAAGAATATTCTGCTTTGAACTATTTTCTTGCAAGGTAGGAGAAATTTTCAATCTGACCTAGTGTGTTCACACGCCAATTGTGTCATCTTTCACTTCATTACAAAACTGGGTAGTTATTTTGTGTTCCAGGTTGTAAAGTACAATACCCTCTTGTTGCCCAGGTACCCAGGTCACCAGTGAAAGCATCAAACAGTAAGGCTATACAGTAAGGCTATTCTATTGATTCATAATAGGCAGAAAGTCCAGTGCACTTATTACAGTACTGTATAGGATTGGATTTAAGAGAAGTTAAGTTACCTGAACCTTTGCAGTGAAGATGATGACACAGCATGGAAATTTTCCATTTTCTGTTCAGTTTCTTAAGAAATATTTAAAGTGCCTCTGTTCCATCTGGTGGATTCTGTCAGAAACTAAAATGGGGGGGGGGGGAGGATGGGGTGCTATATATCACCATGATTCCAACTTGATGATCTGTCTTTGGGGAAAGTTATGGGAGGTTCAGGGGACAAAAAATTGCTTCAAGTCCTGTGTAAGGTGCAATTTGGAGGGCTTTAAAGGCTGTTTATTTATGTACTTTCAAATACAGCTGTAGAATGTCCTTTTCTGAATAAAGTAACAATAATATTAGACTGAGACATTTTTTCATTTTATTGAAATGAAAATGGTGATTATACCTCCCATCTTCTTGGTAAGGGACTGGGGCAGAAATTTCCCCTTTCCTCCCTCTGGCAGAATTCATGACTCTGTGTAGTTGACCAAGAACGAAATAGAGCAAAGTTTTTGACAGATTCATCACTGGTATACTTACTGAGTGGATGACAATCGTGACAGAGTAAGTGCTTGGATGTTATTTTTCCCCAAATTTTAAAGGTGAAATGTCACCGAGCAGTGTAGAATGTTTTGTGTATTGCTGTGCCATAACTGTGGAGGGGAGGGGAGAGGGAATGGAGGGTGTTGTTTGTAGTGGAAAGGTCATGATGTAAAATTTTGGTGATATTTTCTTGGCGAAGATTAATTGTTGAGAGTGACCAAATTCAAAATTGTAGGCCACAAAGTTTACATTATCTGTCAGAATTATTCATGTAATTATTTTTTATCAAATAGTTATGGTACTCTGTTCTATGAACACTTTTTAATCTGGTGAAACTATGATAATTCATAGGTGTCCGTAGTAGGTCTGGTCGAGGTCAATCAAAGAAGTAGTAATGGTGGATACACTGTAGCAGAAATTACCAAGGCATAGATATATATCTCTAAGCCACATTGTAACTCAGTCGGCTACATTTTACAGGTTCATACTCAAGGAGCATCAGTATGTCCAAGTTCCTCTGTTTCACTCTCATCCTGAAATGAAACAACAACCAATTTGTGACAAATCAAACCTTTATTACAAACTTTGTTTATGAGTTGAGATGGAGGATGATGGCTAACTGGGTTGAGTGTAGCTAGTGATTTGTAACTATTTATGTAAGCCCAGGAGAAAAAGTCAAGATGTCCGAAGGACGCAGTTTGTCCCCATTGAAGTGAATCCCAGGGCAAAGTATGTGAAGAATGTCTATACTTAGCGCTGAGTGAGGAGAAATTCCTTTACCTGCCTAAGCTGCATATCATTGTTTGCAGGGATAAGATTTGCTTGACAGAGGGATACCAATTGGAAATGGAGGTAAACAAGCCTGGTAAGGTGCACTTGAAAACTGTCTTCCTGTCTGAGGGGGCTGGCTAGACCAGGTTGCTCAAAACTTTTGCTGGGACTGTTTTGTCTTCATCCACACAAGCACTGTTGTCATTGCATAATGGATCGTGGTTTTATTATTTGGCAGGTCACATTTAAAGGGAAATAGGGCATTTACAATTCCTCAAAATGGCATGTAAGGAAAGTAGCTTTAATCTTGTAATCCATTCAGTCTCACCTGTAAACATCTACAAAAGCTTCATCTCCTCAAAACATTTTGAATAAGATGAGTGAGGGAAGATGCATCATTGAATTTTTGAATGTTTTGGTGAACATATTATTTCCATCTGTGAGAAACTTACAGCTTGAAGAGGACGCAACCATCCTTACTGTACTTATTTGGAATAATTTATCATTTTATGTCCACAAATTACAAGTGTTGGTTTTAAAATATGATTTTTGTTCTGTAAAGTAACTGCCTTATTTTTCTCTTTAAGGATTAAAGATCAGATACTGTTCAGTAAATCAATTAACAAAATCGTAAGATTTGGCAGTATTGACAGACCTTAGTTTGACTGTACCAGTTTTAACCATGATAAGAGAAAAGTATGGATGAACTTCAAATCTCTTTTTTTCTTTTCTTTTTGGCCTTTTGAAATATGTTTAAGTTGCCCATATTTATGCCGTAGCGCACCACTGGTGGTGAAAATCGTAGAAAGTGTGCGAAAGAGGTAACTGGTAAAAATTCATGTGAACTTTGGAGTAGGAAATACGCTTGGTCTGAACTTTTTTTTTTTATGCAGTTGCAGTTTTGACTTTCATTGATTCTTGTGTGTGTTGTTTTAATATTTTATGTTGATTACCTTTATCTTGTATTACACTGTAAACTTAACTGCTACACTTTGATTAATTTTATGTCAGTGTTCACAGTTTTTTACACTTGGTTATCATGACAAAGATTCAGAGATCTTACGTACTTGTCCATAGCAGTGTTGAAATTGGAGTAATTTCATTTGGATGTTCAAGGGACAACTTACATGCAAAGTGCGGTTGCTCTTTACAAACTTAGGTTTTCCTGCCCCAAAATTATGTTTTTATATAATCTGTAAACTTTTTCCTAGGTTTTTGTTTTTTTACCATCTAACCAGTTTGTTTTATGCTGCTTTCAAAGCATATTCATTGCTTAATTTCATCGTATTTTGAACAAAACCTGAATAAAGCATTATTAAAGTGATTTGGATGTCTTAAGAGCAACCTAGAGTGGTACAAAGTTGGTTGCCCCAGGGAACTTTTAATCATCCCTGACCCCAGGACTACAGCTGAACTTCATCACTGCCTATTAACGTGACTATACATGTTATCTCTTTTTATAAAATGCTACATGATAATCACAGTATATAAAACAAGTTGTTTCTGTATGGTTTACATATAGGCACAGACTGCCGACTAACCGTTTTGTTTCCTCGGACACAATGGTAACAATTTAGTTGTCCCAAAGAAAACATGAAAGGATATAAAAGAAATATAACTTAACTTAAGAAAAACAAACATGTGTGATCACTTTAGAATACACAGACATAAAAAAGGGACTCCAGTTTGACCTTGTATCAGATGCAAACAATTCATGTAATTTTTTTTTTTCATCTGTGTTTTGTTGTAATACAACCCATTTATAAGAATATTTTGTAGTTGCTATTGTGTAAAATTGTGGAGTCAAAACACTTTATTCTTCCAAGTTGTTATAAGCATGATAGCAAAGAGGAAGTGCAATACAGTGATCAACAAACCAAATTTCTTTTCAGGATCTTATAGAAATGTGGTTGCATGGCTCATTAATCAACTTCTCTTTAAAAGAAAGTAGAAATTTTTGTTTGGATGCCAAACTTTAACCATCTCCATGATAGGCTTTGTCCAACAATGTCTGTGTTGGGTGGATTTTGATTCTGATAGTTCGTATTGTGTGGGACTGTTATTCTAAGAGCTTCCAAGGTAATCGCCGGCATTCGTTCTTTGTGGAGGAGAGAAATTAATGAGAATGGGATTCCTTTTTAGGAAAGTTCCCCAGCTTAGCAGGTGACTGTGAAATGCTGGGAAGTCCCATTACAGGATACTCTGCTTTGATGATACCACACAGGCACGCACCAATGGACGTTGTGAGAGTAGACCTGTATGGGTGAAGGTGGCAAAGTGATAGCTCTATGATGTCTGAGGTCTCTGAATCATGTTGTTCTTCATTTTTGTGTAAACCTAGGCTTTAGAAGTGTGAAATCAATATTTTTTCGTACTAAAGCAATAGAAAAAGGGGGAGAAGGGTTGATTTGGGGGGGGACTTCCCACTATCAGTGGCACCATAGGTGTATCTCCTATAGAGGGGAAGAGGGAGAGGGAGATGTGGAAGTTGAAGTGGCACCCATCATCACTGTCGTGCTAGCTGGCATGTAATTGATGATGACATCACAAGTGGAAATCTTGAATATTTATTTCATTTGTCTACCTTGTGCATGGTTGTAATTCTTGCAATTTTTGTCAGTGGTTGCCACCCATTAAACATGTATACCACCCTTTTGCTCTTTGACGCCCTCAAAAAGTCGCTGCTGGGAAAGTCACCGCCTGAGGCCACATCTCTCCTTCCATGTCACGAGGCCCACTTTATGTTTAAAGAGGCTCATTGA
>VJOZ01014926.1:4172-20874 GCA_009801055.1 Stichopus horrens | reverse complement strand
GCGCGTGTGCATGTGTGTGTGTGTGCCAAACAGTTTGAATTAATGTAATTTTACACTTTTAAGAAATTATAAGATGAAAATCTTTTTCAGTTTCTTTGTATTTCATGTTTCCTAGTTAGGTTTAGCCTACGTCAATTCATTCAGTACTTTAGACACCTTATTAGTTCATTTTCAGTAGCTCGCATTTCCACATTTTACTGTCACACTGTTTCCTAGGTGTCCTCTCACTGAAGAGACCATTTTCAAAGTTACAGGGTTTGTCTACATCGTCCCCCTCCCCCCCCAAACGTGTGGTACAGTTCCATTTCTGTCATCATTTATTACTCTTTGTCCAATGTCCAGATCGAATCGGCCAGCGTGGATGCTG
Organism: Stichopus horrens; assembly: GCA_009801055.1. Lineage (NCBI taxonomy): Eukaryota > Metazoa > Echinodermata > Holothuroidea > Aspidochirotida > Stichopodidae > Stichopus > Stichopus horrens. The sequence goes on along the minus strand of VJOZ01014926.1, from coordinate 20,507 downwards.
ACATCCAGAAGGAGTACAGCCGTCAGAGAAAGCACCTTGAACAGAGCGTAGCGTCCCTTAGGAAGAAACTTGCCAAAGATACGGAGATACACAGAGCTGATAATGTCAGGATTATGCAGGTATGTGTCCAGTGGTATAGTCAAACTCAATGTATTTAAAGGGTTGTCATGGAAACGACATAGCTTAAAGGAAGATATCACACGACTCAAAAAGACGACGGCAAACTATTCTGACGTTCCCCTTTACATCAAATTCCAATGCAGTACATTACACATACAGCAATAGTTTTAACATGAAGTAGTTCAAATTTACACCAGTCCATGAATTCCAGTTGAGAGGTCACAGAGTTACACTTGAAGGACTGTTCATCAAGATTTAATGTTCTATTGTATTTGTCACAAACGTTAGCCCACAGCACTTTAGAATAAGTCACTATTTTGTGTCTTCCATATTAACCAATGGATAAAATTTACTGTTGTTTTAAGATACACAGCTATTACTGGTTATTGAAGGATACAGTGTGCTTCTGCAGTCAAATGTTCGCAAAAGAAAGATATTCAACAAGCCGTAAGGAAGCAGTGCCAGCTTAATTTGTAGATCATGAATTTACTTCAAGCTCCTTGTCATGTGTCCATTATTTAGTCTGGAAGCTTAAGTTACTGCCGCATGCTCAACATGGATCAAGTACTGCGTAACTACAGTCATGAAGACAATTATTTGTCCCAAAGTATAAAAATCAATGTTCTCCTTAGGGGCTTTTAAGGAGCAGCCTGCCCCCCCCTCCCCCCAGTGAATATTACCACCTCTTGAAATAGTGATGCCCCATAGATTAGTCCCACCCGCTACAAAACATGCTCTCGACTATCGTACCGCCATTTCAAATAAAAGCAAGGAATTGTCTCCGTTGAAGTGATACTATTTGGCATCATGTAGCAAGTCCATTGTCAAACATATTATCATTTGAGTTTGAACTCCCTCCCTTCAGAACCCTCCTTAGCAGTATCTTAGTTATCATTTACCCGATTCACATGTCACTGCTCCCTCTCTTGAAAATCTGTGGAGGACACTGAAATCCTTGCTATTTATTTACGTACAAAGTCACCACTTATATTTTGCAATTCTGTAGAAAGCAGTGCAAGTGACAGGTAAGGTTAAGTTTTGTGCCTGGAGGATATTTCATCAACTTTAATACCATTTCCATTTTGCTGAATACAGGAAAATGTCTCCCTCATCAAGGAGATCAACGACCTGCGTCGTGAGCTGAAGATAGCTCGGACCCAGGTGCATGACCTGGAGGCTGCCCTGGGCATCAACAAGAAGAACAAAAACCAGGGAACAGACCCTCTTACGTCCTCCATCAATAACAACATGATCAACGGCGGCTTGTCCAGCCGGGAGGGAAAACACGACGAGAACGTCAGGATCATCGAAATTCAGAAAAACGAAATCAAAAAGTTACGAGCGCTTCTGACGGAGGTCGAGACTTACGCATCGGACAGGCCCCCCTCTGGGACCAAACTGCCTCCTATGTTAGCACAGTGATAATTCCCAACAAATGTCTCCTGATAATTATTGAATTATGTGTCCTCCAGAGACACAAAGGCTATTGTAAATATTAAAACATACTTCTATTCTCCAAAACAGATTTACTGTCCTTTCTTCCAAAGTTTTGTCTTCTGCCTTTATTCATCTGAGAAGAAACTCATGTACATTGGCGAGGTGTTAGAGTTTGTGCTATGTTGAATCTCTTCGGATTGGCCTTAAGCATGATTCCATCCAATCGTATTGCAATGTATTGCAATGTGTGACTGTCTGCCAAATTCCAAGAACTATCTCTGTGCCTTTTTAACCTATGTTCTTGTCGTTTGTGATAGCGTTCTATTTTTTCAGATAAAATATTAGCTGTAAAAAATATGTCAATTTTCTTTTTGTATGAAGGATATTCTGTGCCTTGAATCCCTCCAGAACTCAGTCTTTCAGAGTATCAAAAAATGTATTCATACGAGATTGATAATCTACAACTTTAAGTCCCAATCTGACGTAACAATTGCTACCACAACACCAGGTGGTGGTTTCAGAGGTCCTGCCTACGCCTCTTAAAAATCATATTGTAAACTTTATAAGCACTACATTTGTTATATATATACTTCTTGTGTACAAATGTTTGTTTCAAACTTAAGTCAAATCACAGTCAGCAGCTACCCACAAATTTCACTGTTTGAATTTATCTTTCACTCATATTTGGGATGCAAGTGGCTCCAACATTTCTTCCATAAAAATATTCAGGAGATTTCATTATTAATGGATCCTGCAAAATTGGATTTGCCTAAGGGATTTAGTTAAAATCACATCCAGCTATTTTGGCTGGATTGCTTGGATGTCACAAATATGTGAACAATTAAACTTGAAATATTGTATCAAAGCTGACTATCTTCCTCAATATTTTTTTCTTCTATACTGGCACCCTCAGCTCAGTGCACTGAACAGGGTGTTAAAATTGACTGTGAAAAAACTTAATACTTTGACCATGTTCATCACCTTAAAATGCTATTTAGAGTCTCTTTTCCACTCAACTCTCTAAGAGCAATTTGTAAAAATTCTCCTTTTTCCTGTGAAAAGTGTTCAATAAATTGAATTTGTAAAGTCCAATGTTTGGATCTGGTTTATTACAATGTGATTATTTGTATCGATGTGATTATTAATATTGATGTACAGGTCACAGCGATTGTTTGCCACGTATTGACGTATCAATATACATTTTAAGGTATTCCGATTTCCCTTCAGTGACCAGTCAGTAAAGACTTTTTACACGATTAGACAAGAACATAAATCTGCAACTTTTTGTGCTGCTGTTTGAATCGAAATACATCTTTCTGTGACTGAAACAGGAGACCAACCACATCAACTATTTTGAGGAAGCTACCAGTCATAAGAGAGTTCTTTGATTTGAAGACGAATAAACAAAAAACGAAAAACCGAAAGGCAAGTCAAAAAGAGAAGATATCTGTTACTTTCAATTTTCTCATTGTTTTTCAAACAATCAAGGTGTGCATCAACAAAAGTGAAATGAAAAACACATTTTGCCACTGATTAGCAACCAATGCATTATATAAGAAAGGTGAAAATACATTGACACTCAAATCCAATATTCAAATTCGGTATTATAAGCGTTAAAAGGATAAAAAAGAACACGACCCTGTGTTGGGACAGTCCTGAGAAGGACTCTGACAGTTTTGAAACAAGTTCAAGTGCTCGGCCAAGGAAAAAAACAATTCTCTTCCTTTTTTCACAGCTGATACAATTATAGATTATTATGTTCAGAGAGCAGAAAGATATCTGCCTTTTCAAGAGATGATCACACTTTAAGTCGATGAAAAATGTACCTTGTTGAAACTGTTTGCAAACTAGCCTTATTGCCACTAACCCCCTCCCCTCTGTCCCATTGACCCCCTGCCCCAATATTTCACCCATGGCCTATTGGCTGCTGTCCTCCGATGGTAATATGCATCGCAACACAATCTCAGCTGCAATACAAGAGAAAGTTTGGAATGTTATGTCAGACACTCTACACACTGCAAGACCAAATATGAGAGAATGTCAAAATTTCAAACAACCAAAAGATGCCTAGACAGATATGAAGCAGAGATACGATTGAGAAATGTTCAATTGTTCTCTGCACCACAACTGACCCTAAAGACCTTAATTCTCAAAGACCTAAATTCTCTGGGCAAAATGTAACTTGAGAGTAACATGATCTGGACAATGTTACATCCGCTTAAAAAAAAAAGAATTTGTCAATGCCGAATTGGCAATTCTGTCAATGAAACCAGCTCATGAACAGAAGACAATGGATTGAGGGATATGGTCTACCACACAGATGACATTTGTTACTTTTAATGTGGATTTTTCTCAGGAGGTAAACTATGAATGGAAGCAAAGACAACCAACAGGCTTGCATCAGTATTTTACACCAACCACCAAAAAGGCACAAACAGTAACATTCATGGGAATGCAGCTAAGTCATCCAATTTGGAACTTAGCGGGGAAAAAAAAAACAGCAAAATACAGCAAACTTATGAAGACAAAGACAGTGATAGAACACTAGGTAACATCCAGTAAGTTTGACTTGACCATGGCTCAAACTCTATTGACCACTCCACTAAAACAAGTCAAAGTGCCCGTACATTACAGAAACTACCCTCTGAGCCCATTCCCATGCAGTTAGTAATGGTCTTGATAGTAGGTGATGTGACATTACTCTGTTCACTCTCTTTAAAGTGGGAGTGTGTTTGCATTATTTACTTTTGCACATTTTTTTGTAAAACAATCCCTTGAACGCTTTGGACAAAAATTGCACACATTGAGCAATGCTATAAAATTGGAAGATCACTTCTTACTTTCCCAGACTGACAGCTGTAGCATTTGTGACAAAAACATGCATAGCAAGGCAAAACTGAAAGGCCACAAAATCATTTACAACTTAAGATGATATGAACGACAAATATTGGTGACTCAAATTGAGATAAATACATGCTTTCAATATCATGCACTGAATGATACAACCACATTGCACAAACAAGAATGAACGTATTTGATTGGCAAAAATGTACTTTCTTTAGAATACAAACTAACCATCAACTGTAGTAAAGGTTTACCAACCTGTCTGATACATCTTTACAGTATAGGACTTAACAGTTCAGCAGAGAAAGCAACGTAACACTACTTCATGCCTTAACAAGTAGATAGGTGTGCGTGTCTTATGTGTGTGGTGTACTGTATAATAGGGCAGCACCATTCTGCAAGTACGTCACCATGGTAACAGTATAGTGTGTAAAACAGCACTCATGAAAGGAAACAGTACAATATTACATATAATGGTACAAAGACTTGCCAACCTCAACAACTGAAAACCTTCATATGTTTACAAGACAATTTGGAAATCACATTTTAAACCTGGAGATTTTAAAAAATGATAAGCTCCCACATTATCAAAAAATGTGCTTTCTGAACTAGAAAAACTAGGAGATACATTTTCACGCTTGAAATACATTTTATCTCAACAGTAAACTCCTTCATTATGTTAGTCATTTATCTGACAATGACACATATGCAATTCAATAACAACTCTAACCATCCATGGAGGCAGTGAACTTGAACAAAACAAGGAGACGTCTCCAGTTGCATCAAAGTGATTTTCACCATGAGACTTTCACCATGAGGTCTAACATTTTCACAAGGAGAGGATGCCCCAAACCATGAGACGATGCCTGAAACTGTGAGATGATGCGAGAAGACTCACAGTGAAACCACCAGAGTTGACAATTCTGGGTACAGAATGCTACAGCACTGATAAGTAACAGTACAGTTTGATATAGAACAGTGCAGTTCTATATAGCACTATACAACATAGTACAGTACTATACAGTACTGATGAGTGCCGTTCTGTACAGTTATAGTACTTCACAATTCTGCATATCCTGTACAGAACTGATTAGTATTATACGGTGGGCTGGGAGCATTCAGATTTTTTTTTTAGTCAAGTACTCGCCATCTGACGGCTCTGAAGTTACTCATGTCTCCTACCTTGTTTTGGTTTCAATGAAGTCACGTTCATACATACGACCCTATATTCTGAGCAGGGATTATCTTGAAGACAATGTAGGTGTGTGAGTGGGTTAGACTTGGGCTTCTTGATATTAATCCAAGTTGTCAGGCAAATGGGGCCGTACCAGATTTCAATGTTAGTATTCATTAAACTTGCATAAAAACATTAATCCAAACTGTAAAGCATACAAAAAAATTATTTTCATGAATGATTTTTTATGGATTATAAGAATTCACAAGAGTCGTGACTCCAAGGAAAGTGGAGATGGGTTCTGACTCCCAGCCATGAAGAGCAGCTGAGTGAGTGGCCCACGCCCACTGTACTGTAGAGTAATCAGTGCTGTACAGTAATGTACAGTGCCGATTAGTGCTGCAGATTGCTGTACTGAAATCTGGCTACAGTACACCACCGAAGAATACAATTACAATACAATACACACCTTCAGAAAACAAGTACAATCATGTGTGTGTATGTAACCATGCTATGCACAATCATAAAAGCACCAAATCTACTTTCTTCAAAATTTTACAAGACAGATTTACAGTAGCAACCATAGAAACCAGAAATGGTTGACCTGCTTCCCCATACTTGCTTCATCATTAACAAAGAAAGAGAAAAAAAAAATACTTCTTTGATTCATATCAAAGCTCAGGATATCAATTTTAGGGCAGTTTTCAATATTTAGCTTTTCATCCAACAACACCAAAATGAATATTTGGTGCACTCAGTAAATTTGATCAATTTGACACTCAAATATGCTAGATCCCACAATGACCACAAATCTGGTCACCCAACATGCACGCTTTCGGTGACACAGCGTATTCAGAGCGACCTTTCCGACATCTTGACTTTTTCTAAGATTTGCCATCATCCAGAAATCTGACATCCACAACTGTGAAGAATGTAAACAATATCAAAAATTTCAAGTACAACACCCAAATTCAACTTTTATGCTGTTGTAATCTCACAAATGCACAGGCTTACTCTGAGGAAAGATTACTCTGTTCACAGATTTGATTTGACGATGCATCATTGAAATCTCCGCTTCTCAAAGACCGACTTGATAAATGAACATGATCACTGTACCAAATTTACAAAAAAGACAACAGGGAAGATGAAACCAACTGACAAAAGTCTCGTTCGTGAATTTAAAAAAAAAAACTCCATAGGAACACTCTCCTCTCTCACAGAATCAATTTTCCAAGTATTCTTCCTACATTAAAAAAGTCAAATCTGGAAGTGTGACATCAAATGAGAAATGGGAGAATGGCCTTGCGTCCCCGGGGATAGTCCTTGAACTCCTTCAGGTAGTTTCGATGCTTTCCTTTGGCCCAGATCGCCATTTGAACGAATCCGCAGAGGCAGAATAAAAGGGCTGTGGGAAAGAAACAAACACTCGGGTAAATTATGTCCCTGGACGATGTTACTGCCTGATCAAAATCTTGCAAGACGACTTGAAATACTGCTTCACTTCTGAGCTCTTTGTTTCGTATGCTGTGCATGACTTGATACCAAGTCTAAGCAAGAGTCCCCCCCTGCCCCCTTGATTGATTATAGTAAATGCAGTCTCCTGAGTCAATTTAACAAGTGGCACTGATGTCACCAGGCTAAATTGCAAATTTTGTGATCTGAGAACAGACAATGAGGGACAGTGCAAACGCTACAAAGAAAAGACAAATTAATCCATATGGTGAGCTGACAGGCTTACCAGCTTCATCTTACTGAGAGAGAAGACAAAAGATGAAGTGAAGATCGTGACCTTATGCAAGTCTTCATACTCACTCAGAGATCTTTCTTCTTACAAATAACTACTTGAAGAGTAATGATTACTAACATATATCAATAACAATTTTATCTAGAGGACTTTGCAATAAAAGATTCTTAGACACTTCCATTTTCAATTTTTACTTCATTGCAATAACCCCCCCTCCTCAGCAACTGAGAGAGAATTTTGCAAAATTTTGAATGCCACCACAGTCAGGAAACTTAATTGTATTACCTGGAACACACTGCGTCATCCAACTGAAACTTATCCAGGCGACCGTCTCATAAGTGTAGTTTGGGCAGGTCACCATATTGAAGAGGATGGTCATGGGATCTCCTGTGGCTCTCGGGATGCGGCGCTCCTTGGTGCCAGGAGGTCTGAGGTACCGGAAGGCCATATGGATACGCCAATTGCCGTACTCAGCAAACTGGAAGACAGACGTTGGGAGGTATTTGGAGAAGTGCAAAGTTTCAAATGCAGTGATGAGAAAATACATTTGTAAAGAAGAAGGTAAAAACTTAAATTAAAATAAGGTCCTCATGTATAGCTTGACCAGTTTGCGTACTTGATATTGCCAAAGGGCATGATACACAATCTTTCAATGAATATTACCTAGAATGCTTTTAATGATTCAAGATAAGCTATGATACAATTTGGTAAGGTTGAACAAAAATCTTGCACATTTCTTAAAAATATAGTAATAACAGAAGCTTTGTCCATTGTTTTTTGTTTCTTTGTTTCATGTGTCATAATAAGTACTGTAAGAAGCCCTAAACGTGGTGAATCAAGATAATAGTATGTCATGAAATTATCATTTGATACTTACATGGATGTTTTGTGATTATTCTGAGGAATTTTGTATCTTTAATTAAAGAAATTTATGCATAAAATAAATATCAGTTCAAAGATATGATGATCAAATGTTCTCTGCACTTAAAGACATTGTAAAGCTGGAATCCATCTTACCACAAATCCTGCCAAACCGCTGTAAAGTTGAGCATTACCAAACACTGTTGAGAGAACAGCATCAAGAACAAATGAATAAATGGTGAAAGATGTCAATCCAGTAACTTTCCAACTTTCTATTTCTTTGGTCTAATTTTTGCATGAACAAGGTTTGACCCAGCTCCTTGAAGTGCAAATGTGGTAGAAACAGCTCATTACGAGAGACACGCAAGGTGGAGTCGGGGGTGATTATCGAGAGATCCAGCTGGATAAGAGTGCTTGTTTTTCGCAGGAGAGATATCAAACCTACTTTGGATGCTCTGTTTTCACCATTACTGAGAAAATTGACAAGGGACAAACCTCCACATAAATTGGGGAACAAAGAGAGAAACCTTAATAACAACACAGCTACGATTTGATAAAAAGCAGTTTGAGGATAACAGGAGAGGCCTCAGGTGTGTTGTTTTTTGTTTTTTCGACTTAAACTATTTGAGCAAACTCTGCAAAGTCATTGGCAACATCTTGGTGTATCCTCTCCTGCTACCTCTCGACCAAACCTGTGTCGATGCTGGTTACAGCTGTCCATCAACCATATGTCTAGACTGACTGGTGCTGAATGTGACATGTACACAGATATGCAACGGCTGTTCAAATCATCACATGCTGAAACAGAAACTAAATGTTTATCCATCTGTGGTGAGGGGTGGGGGGTCTGTATGATCTAAATCAAAAACAGAGAGGACTCTGCCATCATTTTGGAAGCATAGTGTAGCTGCAAACTGGCAACCATAAAAAACAGCTAACTACAGCATGGAGAAGCTTCAAATAGCAGGCACATGAAGTATTAGAAAGAAGTACTCACTGGGAGGAGTGTACAAAGGATGGTTGATGTAATAAGAAACAAAGGCAGCAAATCCCCAGTAGTAGCCAGAATTCTGAGAGATGGCAAAAATATCAAAACAATTTATCTATTTAGAGAAATGTGAGCAAATATCTCAAGACAATGGAACAAAGTCAGGCAATTTGACTTCAATTCCAATTCTTTCTGGTCAACTATTCACCCCAATCAGATCAAGTCAGCCAAAGAAGGAAAGTATGAAAATAGTCAAACTAATCTACACTCAACACCACACAACACACTGGACTCAATAACAATAGGACAAGTTGATCATATAAAGTTTCAACATTTAAGAGATATCCAGTAAATCATTTCATTTTTTTCTGACAACTGAATTAAGCCTGTTTTGACAGTAATCACAAAAAAAGTAACTAAGTTTACACCATTACATGACATCATTTTTGAAATAAATAATAACAATTTGAACAACAATACAGATACTATTTAGGAGAAAACTCCAACGAAAAGTCTTGGATAAGAATTAATGCAGGAAAGATGAATTACCTTAAAAATATTTAAGATGGGCATGGTGGCATGAGAGAAGCGATGGACAAAGATGGTTTCCAAAAGTCTCTTAGCATAGTGGAACGTCCAGCAACCAGCTGCAATGCTGAAGCAGAAATATGTTGTTCACTCTTTGATAACCAAAGAAGATGGGATGCTGACAAGTCTACCTTTAAATAAACTTAATGAAATCCTCCAAAGGCACCTCTCATGTCTTTTTAAATTATCTTAACATTTTGGTGGTGTAAAATTTGGAAAATGAGTGGTTTAAGTATATACTCATAAAAAGCAAAACTGTGAGCCAAGTAGACCCTGGGGTGAAATAAATAGATGGTATCAACAAATCAGGTTTGTTCATTACTAATTATATTGTGGATACCATGGGTTACAACACACTTCTGATCTAGTATTTGGTGATGAAACCCTAGTTTCACAAAGAAAATATCATTTTTACTGCAAGTAGATATTTCTGAGGATGTTGCAATCACTGATGAGAAAACATTTTGCATAGCAAAACCCTTGCAGGAAACACCAAAACTGAGAACATTTACAGATGAGAAATTTTCATGTCCATATGGAACTCCAACCTTCAAAGCGGTATTTCACAAACTAAGAAAGATTGTATTGGCAAAATCTTTGTGTTTATATCATAGGACATCTCATTTAGAGCATTGCATTTTTTTGTAGGTGGAGAATTCATTTAAACAGCACGAAACACTTAAGCAAAACAATAAGAGGATTCCAGCATGTGCATTGTATGATAAACTGCTAAATCACATTTTGAAAATTGAGTAGGTTTGCGACTACAATTTGTTTTTTTTTCTCCCTTCAACAACGCACAGGCAATGGCAGTGACGCGGAGGCATCTCTGCATCATTTGACATGGGGGTGATCGTTGCGCTTTCTGGATGACACTCCCTTTGCAAATACACTATAAGCATCGATGCCCAAAATGTAGGAGAAATGATTCACTTCACTGCGTATGATGGCAGCTGTCACAATTTAACCTTCAAAGTTAATTGCAATGCTACAAACGGGGAAGGTTGTGAACTCCAAGAATCTGCATGATTCGTATGATTTTTTGAAAACAGAAGCAGTTCACTGCCAGGTTTCATAAATCACACCAATTTTATAGTTTTACCAGAAGCGGAAATTATGAAAAACAGATTTGGCTAGCAGAGTCCTGAATAGCTCAGATGTCAATATGTTACCATAGCAACTAGTTTACAAGAACTACAGCATAGCGTGTAATTCTTTGCACTGCTCGCCAACAGACTTCTGGTGGGTGAGGGTAGTACCGCCACTCACCAAATGTGGATAATACCACCACTATGGTCCACATGAGTTTATGTAATACGAGGGATAAAAATACCAGGGTTCACACGGCAATTTGTGAACCCTGTGCAAATATCCAGTTGCCACACAATGTCACATTTGCCTCAGAATAGTTGCAAATCGGTATTTTATTCGGTCCTTCTGTATTTTATTCAGTCCTAGAGGAAAAGCTGTATGTACTCTCAAATTATTTGAAATCAAGGCTACAATGCTGATTGGAACATTTCTGAGTGGATTAGATTTCAACTTATTCACCCCCACAATGTTCGTTAAACATCTGCTGATCAAAATGGGTTGACTGTTGACCAATTTCAAGCACTGACTACTGTAGCAGAAACTGCTAATCCATTTGTTTCACACTATTTTTTTTTATCTGTTGTATTACATACTACACCATATGTCAATATGGAAAATCAAGGAAACTGTTGATATCAAAATGGGAGAGACTTACTGGACAGCAACATCTCTCGGTTTGCTGGAAGCACCGGCACCATAGATGAAGCTAGGCCTGGCGTAGAAAATGAGATAAATGACCAGCGGGCCGAAATACTCAGTGAGGAATACCTAGAAAGGGGAGAGAAAATAAACACAAAAGAAAGTCAAAGAGAAAGAAAAGCCTTTACTTATTTTTTCTTTTACTTACTCCTCCTTTCAACCAAAATTTTTGTAAACCTCTAACTGAACTAAATTCTTGTATCTGATCTTTGTAACACATCAAATTTACAAACTTCCTTGGTTTTCTCGTCACTCAGAAAATTGAGAACACCAACTGGCATAATATGTGGAAATGTTAATTTTATTACCTAAACTCCCGTTTACTTTTCCTTGCTTCCCATACGAGTAACACACTGATTCCAATACCATGAAGCACCCAAGCACCACTTACCGTCGACCAACTGACTTGAGGCCCCAGGTCTTTGAAGTAGAGTTTGCTCCCATTTCGAAGTCCAAGAGAGTTCAGGGTTTGTTCATCTTTTAAACTTTTACCCTCTTGAAGGAGCAGAAAAAAAAAATCCAAAAAGTTAATTTAGTAACATCTATGAGACAAAAGCTATATGCAAAGTATCACAGCATATCCCATGCACATGCTACTTTAAGTGACCTTAGGCCTTGACACTATTTACCTCTGTGTACATGTGCACCAGCCAAGTGTTCACTTTGGAACTTACATTTATTACTGAAGGTGAATTTTGTACATCATGCTCAATACCCTACCCAAACCTACCAACTTTTCTATTAGACGGTGCCCAAATACCGAATACAGAGTACCAAACCTGCTCCATTCACCAAAACTTTTTCAAACCATCATGTAGATACTCTGGTTTGGTGGCTACTGCATTGTCACAAATTCACTTTAACTGTATGTCTCAATAGACTCTGTGACTTCAAACTGGTTCGAAATCAGATCATTATGTGTCGGTGATGAAATATGGCACATAGTTGCAACTTTTCAAATGGTGCACTAGTCTCGACCATTTTGGCACAATTTCAGCATTTGGGGCAAATTCAAAATTTCAAATTCAACTTCAAAAATTCAAATACAAATTTAAAATTTCAAAATACAAACGAATGAGAACCACTGTTTTATCTCTACACACACACCACTGTGAAGGATATGGTCATTGCCACACATGTACACCAGGAGATGGATGCTTTGAAAAGGTCGTCACTTTTCTGCATATTGTATTTCAAAATATGTCCAAGGCACATTTGTGTTCTGTGGCATGCAGGACTGTGGCATGCTGCACAAGTCTGTGGCATGCTGCACAAGTCTGTGGCATGCAGGACTATTTATGATCAAGTTTTCTTCCCTTCTTTTCCTTCCCTTCTGAGAGACACAAAACAGAGCACTCAATGACATCAGTAGTCAGTTTCAGTCTTACAACATTTTTTTTGTGTGACTTGCACTATCATATTCACTTTATAGGGTATATTTGCAAATTTAAACTGTTCTTCAAAATTGAGAACATACCATAACCTTTCTGAGATTTGTCATTAGGTGGAGGGACGAAAATTGTGCAAGTCCCGAACTTACTTTGCTCAAGCCTGTATGACTGACGGCTCGGATATGCAGACTTCTCTGAGGAAGAAAAATGAGGACGTTAGTTACACTTACTTAACTTACATTTTTATTATTTACATAATGAATCAATGTTTCCCGATAACAACTGATGGGAATTGCTGGGACCACAGAATGCAATGTTTCCCAACAGCTGAAAACTCCACTGGTCCAACTCAGTGCATTTAAAATGTGATAGTTCACTAACAGTTTGAGGCATGTTGACGTGAGGAAAATTTGCCATCAATTTACTTATCATTGATTTCATAGAATTCCACATTGCTGACAACAAGTACAGTAAGTAGGCCTACAGCATGTAATGTATGAAGACGTAGACTTTCTTCTTTGAACTTACTGTATCTTTGTTGAACTTTTGTGACTTCTTACAATAACCTTTTTTTGTTCTGGAATTTGGCTCCATATTTTACTGTTCTATATTTTTTTCTTTACTGTGTTAATGAGGGCCTCATGTAAAATAACCTTTGGCTAAATGATTCACTCTAAAAATAAAAAAGTAAGTTAAACTAAATCACTGAATGTATATAGTACCTCTACCAGATTCTTGAAATAAATGAAACAGATCATTGAATGTATACAGTCAGGGGTTGATAGATTTGAAGCATGATGTTTCTTGAAAAAATTATAACTTCAATTAATTTATTTGATTTAAATCAATGCTTTGAATGTCAATCATGATTTCTTTCATACAAGAGTTCCTCTAAGAGATGCTTCCTTGAAATGGTAGGAAATGCATGAGGGTTTATTTCAGAGGGAAATCACTGGGAAATGCTAACAAGAGTTCCAAATTCTTCACCATTTGATTTTGCCCTTCACCATGCCAATAACAACATCAGTTTTCTATATTCCTCAAAAACTTATTTTCTGCTTAGTCTCTTTTCTCTTTCTCCTCCATTTAACTACCACTCTCCCACATAGCAGTTTATCTAGTGCATCCTACACTTCAGCTCATTTACTCACCGAGCTTTCTCACTGGAGGTAATTCTCCATCTGCATAAAAACATCTAATTTCTTTCAAGTTTTGAAGCCACCCTGGGAGTTTCGGTATTTGTGCCATCCTCTTACAATTTGTTTTCACAGTTCGGGGAGAATTTAAGGTAATGCTGCATTGGTAATACACTGGCTGGAAGGATCCGAATCACCGGGATATGATCTGATGTTTATTTACTCACGAGGAACCTTATTGCTCCTCACGGCATACACCAGCGCCACAGGTTGCAATGTGGATTACGACGATAATAACGTGACACGGAAGCACAGGAGGCCAATTTCTAGAGCATGAAGTCAATTTTATGACCATGGCAGCCAGGCCATGCAAGTTTCCTACTAAATTCCTACTAATGGTATGATAGATTTTGTCATGATACAGGGTATAACAGGGTCTTTTAAATGACCAAAAACAAAAATTTGAGGTCATATTTTCAAAATCATTTACATTTTGTTGACTTACTCTGTAGATGATACTGCTTCTTGACATCTGCTATTGTTGATGATGTTTTCAGCTGAGGAATGCACGGGGAAGATTGTACAATATGTGCAAATATCAAGAGCAAATATTTGTTTCAAACTTCAGAAGATGCAAACAGCTTTAATATTAACAATTTATCAATACATAAATGCAAATGTCCTTGAAAATAAATACCAACCTACATTTGCACAAGTTTACAGCCACCTTCTCAGTGTTGCAGTAAAAGATTCCTCTGGTTCACTATTACCAAAATCTTAATATACAGTAGCTTTTACACTAAACAGAGAAGGGTACACAACACAGGGAAGCTAATTAAAAATTCATCCTAGAACTAGGAACAAAGATGCAAAAGAAAACGATGCAGAGTACATTCTAAGATACCAAAACGACAACCAATCCATAAACTGTGGTCAAAGTTCAAAGGTCAACTTCACCTGTGGATTAACATCAACTTGGTGATGCAGAAGAACACATTTTCTCCAACAGACTTTTGCAATGCCGATAAAACTGATTGTCTTGAAAGCTATTTGTGTGAGCGTGACAGTGTCAACGGGTTTAAGCTAAACCATCCCAGAAGCACTACAATGGGGAGAGGTCTACCTGATGTTCCAAGGGTTCATCGTTCCCAGTGTTCGACGTTCCCAGTATTTGTATTATTTCAGTGGTTGCAATGAGTACAAGGTTCGTTATTCCCGGGTCCAATGTTCCCAGAAATGTCACTGTAATGCACTGCTTTACTCGGAGTTTTGATTCTCAGGAACATCAAACCTTGGGAACATGAAACACTGGAAACATCGAGGAAACACTGAACCCCGGGAATATTGAACCTCAGAAACATTGACATACTGCAGCCCCTAATGGGAATTATTACAAGAAAAACAGTGTTTATGTAAACAGCAAAGGTCAAAAACTTTGGGGGATTGAGTGCCATGCCTCATAATCAGGGCACCAAAAATGAATAAATTGAACAACATAACATGTCTGAAAGGGGAACATATAATCCATGGTCCAAACTGTGATAAAGAATAAAGACAGTGACTATACACTGGTAGATATTTCATTCAGCATACCACCGAAATGGACACCATAAAAAGAACTCCAAAAGCTGACAGTCACGAGAGAAAGATACGTAAAAAAGTTCCACAAAATGGAACAAATTTAGCCGTTTTTATGTTTAATCCTTTGATTTCTGTTTGGACATTCACAAATGTTAACTGGAAACCAAAAACTGGTTGTTTTCCAAAAACAGGCTGCCCAGAAGGACAGCAAGATAGTGAACAGTATAGCTGCAAAAGCACAGTACTGTATATCAACATAACAAAACAGTGGTTACTTACATTAGACAGCTTGCATAGTTCTTTTCCACTGGAAGCATGTAATATTGAAATCTGTTTAGAAATAGAATTTAGAACAAAATTTCATAAAAGACCCAGGGTCTGCTGTGAACATAGTGACAGCCATGATAGATGGGTGTGTCTAACTCAAATAGTTCATGCAATTGGCATATTTTTCTTTTTTAATTAGGGTTCTACAGAAGATCATTTCTGGTTACCTCCCCACCATGGCATGCCCCCCCTCCCTTAGGCTGAAGTCATACCTTGAAATTGCAGTACTTGGCAGGGCAACTGCAAGGCAGATTTGAGGCAAGTTTGAGGTTGGCTTAAGCCTAGGCCTATTGAAGCTAGGCTACATGAAATAATGTGCTGTGGTCGAATGGATAAAGGAGGTGGCATTTGAA
>VJOZ01014920.1:0-10615 GCA_009801055.1 Stichopus horrens | reverse complement strand
AGCCTTACCATTTTGTGTAGCAGCTCACCATTTTGTGTAGCCGAATGAGATGTACTGTAATTACTGGATAAATTATACCCTGTAGATGCAGTGTTTTGTCTTTTTAACATTTTGATTAACATTCTGTTATCAGTCTTCTTTAGAGCCAGTGTTCCTCACAATGTTATCTCAGCTCATTCTAGTTTCTGGGCAAATGAAACTGTTGGCATTTTGATTATCTGTCTCAATGTAATTGCACTACTTTACTCTCACTTCCTGTCTTCAGGTGTTGCATGTTATAGATAAGCATTTCTTTTTTTCAAGTTTATATCCTTAGTGGAAAAGAATATTCACCAAAGTATTTAATATACAGTAGCTGCAGTTATTTTTACCACCTGCAGTTATAAATGCTGTATGACTGTAGTTTTCTATTTTTAAACTGCTTTTGCATCAGGTACGTGACCGAGGGTNNAAAAAAATTTAATATTGTTTTAGGTATACATGGTCTCTTGCAAAGCAAAATGTATTATGAACTCGTGACAAAATCACAGCATGCCAAAAAGTTGTATTTTTACAATTATTTTGGTCCTCACTTACCTGTTTTTGCATAACCATTGCACATCCCACTACCTTGCTACTGTAGAAATAACTGGTATGATGGGGCCTCTATCTTTGCCTTAACCCAAAGTGGGTAGAGCCTGTGTCAAAGGTTACCAGCCATTTCTAGCCCAAAAGTGGGCCATTTAGTGTTGCTGTTATGGCAGGTAATTAAGGGAGTGAGGTACAGTAAATGTCCACATTCAGAAGATAAGTTTTTGGATATTTCTGGATACCTGGGACACTGGCCTCTAGAACACTAAAGATTTACACAGAAGTTGAAACTTTCTGGGTTTCAAGGCATGGAGGTCACATGTACAGCAGACCAGATGAACCTTTTAATGCAAAGTCTGGCAGAAAATTCATGCAGTCGCAGTACGTTCACACACGTTATTAGAATGTCTGTTTGTGTTTTTTAATTAACACCTATTTGACGTTTGGATTCGGTTCACTATGCAGTATGCTAGGTGAGTTTTCGGAGACTGTTCCGTATGCGCAGTAATTACAGTTAACTTGCAGAGATTTTCACAATGGAAGGAAATACTGTGGTATTGCACCTGATTATATGCATGTTCATGTGTAGCACACAACTGAACTGCTACTATACATTAGTGCACTGACAATTGCTGTTTGATCATATAGCAAGGAATAACGCATAGATCTGCCATCGCCTTTGTATTTTGCTACCCGAAGTGATCAAACTGTTACACAATATGCAAACCGGTGTACAGTGCATACTGTAGTAAATGAAGTCTCCTTCTAAAAGAGTTGTACCAGCACTAAAAGAGTTGTACTAAAAGAGATGTACTACAGAAAATTGAAAAGCTATCAACTTTTCTACATGCAAAATGCAAAAACTGAATTTTTCTTCACGAAATACAATACAATGGGTCGCAAGTTCGAAGGAATAGTCATGTTCATCATCATGTTTACCCGTCTCATGGCTTTCCTATCCCCACACAATGACTGCACTACTGTACTGCAGTCGGTGAGTTTACACGAATACATGCAACGATGGCCCCCATCATATATAACCAGTTCTGCCCAAACTTAAATACCTGCACAGCATACAGTAGCTATAGCATTTCACTTACATGCTTCCTCTCCATCTTTTTCTAGTATTCCAGTGATGGCTGGTAAGCATTCAACACTACAACTAAATTTGTCTAGAACCCATTCCTAAAATTATCTCTCGATCCTCCTGTCAATTTGAAATCTTAGGTGTTTGCTGAAATTTGCATTTAATACCAATTCTGATGCAATTTGCTACTTAACCAGGTAGGTCAGGTGCAATGTTATAAGTACCAAATAGAGCTTAGCACATGTAATGTATGGAAGCATAGTGCATTTGTAGTGATGGTATTGGTAAGTTCATCCTCGGTAAATATTCAAATTAGGTAAGTTTTGGAATCACTCTTTCTCATCTCTCTTCACACAACATGTTTGTGTCTTATTTTACTGTTCAAGCTACAGTACAGTATCATGACTTGTCACCTGGTAATTCTGCCTTTTAAGTGCCTTTGTTTCTTTTCTTGTGTCAAGACCAACATTTCCAGTGACCCATTCTCATAAAAGGCCAGTTAGCATAATTCTTCTGGGTGAGATAGTGGTATATACATGTCTAATGCAGTCTAATATAGTTACTTCTTCATGGTGGGATGTCATTTCACAACAGTGATACTCAAAGCACCCTCTGCAATTTTTCTCTGTGCTCCCACAGAAAGTTCGTTACACCACATCAATTCCAGAAATTTGAAAGAGGTTGACTCCTTGCCATCTCCATCCCTTCCCGCCTCAAAGGAAGACAACTCAGAAGATAATCTGCTCGTCATATACAACCGTGTACCCAAGACAGCTAGCACCTCCCTGACGGGACTTGCCTACAACTTGTGCAAGAAGAACAATTTCAACGTACTCCACATCAACACCACGAATAATAGCCATGTCATGTCCGTACAAGACCAGGTTTGTAACTCATACTGTCTCGTATAATAAGACGGGGATGGTACTTACGTTCCCTCTTCCCTTACCTGTCCTAACACAACCATCTGCTCTCCCGTCTAGCCTGCCAGGAATACTGATGACCTTGTGCACTGTTTAAAAATTTCCTGGTATGAGCAGGAAGAATTTTTAGAGTGAGGGGATGTGAAGTAGACAGACCAGAAGTGAAAGAGGTGAAATATAACATCTGGTAAACTATTCCTCTTAGCTGGACCCTACACCAAAATTTGGGCAAAACAGACACGTAATGAGGGAGGGATTTTTTGCACATATAAATTTGACTGAGTTTGTAGTAAAGAATACTTATTGGGAGTTGCTAAAAGGCAATCTAGAAAGACAACTGCAAGCCAAGGTCCACAAGATGTAGATCAGAAAAGTAGATAGTTGTGTGGATCCTGAACCTGCGTACTTCTGGCACATATATGCTAAGAGATTGAAAAGAGGGCACTCGTCTGGTATTAGGTTGGATGGTGCTCTCCGTGGTGTTTACGGTTACCATTATTCCTAGCTAGGGAAACTGTAGTGCAGATGTTATGTCAAGATAGGTAAGTCATGCACAGATAAACCAGGTATGATTTTAATCACAAGCAATGCTGCATTTAAACCCAGAAAACAAAGATGATGTCCCCCACACCTTCCAGGTAAAAAACATTATGCTTCCATGTAAAGTCTGTCTTTCACATGTCGTGTATGTTTCATCTCTTTGTGACATATTTTCCAAACTTGGCAGTGACTCTTCTTATTCATACCTGTAGCTCGTACACTGCTGAGCCTTTGTCCTCATTACTGCTATACCTGTGCTGGATGCATTGGCTTTGATGTTTGCCCAGCGGATCATCTTCTTCCATTGTCTGAATTATCCCTCTCCTTCCGATCATCTCGGCATTCCTTAACTTAATTGAGCACCAATTCTCCACAGGGGATTTTGGTGTGTGTGAGTGCTTCATATTGGCAGTTTTTTTTCCCCTTTATGCCATACACATAATTGTGACCTGCATATTTCAACCACAAGTGCACATAGTCCACTCAGTGAAATGTTATATTGCGGTAAATTAATTTGACCCAGAATTCATTTTGTGAAGGGGAATTTGTCGCATGAGACGGATGAAAAAAAATCAAATCAAGTAGAAAAAAGTAGAAAATTTAGTGGTTAAAGACTGAAGCAAATGGTATCAATTGATTTTTGGGGGAATTTTTCCCACTAGAAGTACTAGTTAGTGATTCAATTCTGTGTATGCACCAATTTTTAAAATGTGATTGTAGCTCTCTCCGTGCAAGCCTGAAATATACAAAGTTGATCGCGGTCAACCCCCCACCATTGCTGCACTTAATATCAGCAATTCTCAGGGTTTATTTTTGTGCTCCCTGAAATTCATGGGGTTGTCATAACAGATGAAAAGCAAACTGGTAGGATAGTGACTCATTTTGCTTTCATATCTGTCAATGGATAAACAACCCTTGGCTGCCTGTAAAAGTGACAGTTGAAATGAACAATGTTTATTTTTCAAAGATGAAAAGTATTTTGAGATTCGGAGAAGAATAAATGTGGGCTCTTAGCTGCTGGCTATCTAATTGTTGTCGCGATTCACTCTTCTGTCGAAAATAGCCGGATTTTCCAAAATCTGGGATCACTTCCCAGGGTAACAGTTTATGATACAGCTACTTCTTGACAAGTTACTGTAGCCCATATTTATAGCATTAAATTGGCTTGAAATTGGCTAGATATTGAAGATCCTGTTGAGAGATTGACAGGGAAAAAGAAGAGGGAATGAAAAAATCCCCTCGTGTTATTCTACTTTTCGTTCAGAACAAATGAATCTTACATTTGGAGTTCAGTGGATGTCACTGAAAGGAATTTCTGGATTATAAACTTTACACTGAAAGTTATAATATTTGAAGAAGTGCAGACATTTACACATTTTCAGGTAGTGAATATTTCTTATGTACGTACAACATGGTTTCCTGGTCCCAGCCAACAACAAACAACAGGGCACGTTCTATATGGTGTACAGTGTTTTGCCCCTTTATATTCTAAAAACTAATGCAATACAGTACCTCCATGTACAGTATCGTTAATTTTGCACTATGGATTTGTAAGTCAGTGTTTTAACCGGAGAGAAAATTCTTACCCTGGTACCTGAATGCCATTACACGTTGGGTACCCTCGTACCCGATTGTCAATGTACGATTTTGTATATGGCTTTGAAATTTTATAGGCCTAAGCCCTTCAATTCACTTTGCAATCCATTCCCCCATATCTCTATGGTAGATGACAAACTATTGAGTGCTTTAGGCCTACTTCACAGATTATTGTTGTTGGATTTTTTCTATTGTTTTGAGTGATTAGAGGTGTACCCCCTAAAGAAACTACAAATGCTCTAATGGACAGGATGTCACCTTATATTGAAATGGATATTGCATAGGTGAACTGAAAACAACTGTGCACGGCGAAAAGAAAAGTGACGTTAAACGTGATAAAAAAGTGCCCCGTCATGCAGCCTAAATACCTCGAAAAATATTCAACAGATACGTTTGTCCAGTTTCCTTCCTGGACCTCACTTTCTGTGAAGTTTGAGTCATTAGTTTTGGTTCCAATTTGTTTGCTTGGTTCCCATTACTCAACAGAACATAGCATAGCGAAGTACAGTGTATGTTTAGTTCTTTGGTATACTTTAATACTGCGTAGGAACCATGCAAATTTAGTACCGTGCCTCACGTTCAGAATTACTAATTTAGTACTAATGTTTAAACCAATACTAACTTAGGTCTAGCCTACAGTGTACTTGTAGCTGCTGGGGGTGTCTTCTGACTTGAAATTTGTCCTGTTGGTTGAAAACTTTCGATCTGGTGCCGGGGCTAGGCTGGTAAAACAAAAGTGAAAGGACATTGGTAACAGTCATTTGCTCCTACTGGATATTTACATGCCACTGCAGAACTGCTGCACTCCCAGACCTTATCAGTGCAATACCGTTACCATGGCCTTTGTGATGGGTACTGTAACTTTCCACATTTGCTGTGACACACACTCATTTACCCCATCATACACGTTTGTCCCTTCTCGAGAGGTACCTACACTAACTGTTATATGGTATCTGGCTATCATATCATGTTCTGTCATGCAGAAAAGGTCTTCTTGTGACATGATTTTAGCACATTGTGGAAACACTGAGAGGACTAGGTGGTGTCATTCATCAGTCCTTATAGTTCCTAACATTGTGGAGCTACAATACTTCATGCATCCCAACTGCGGTGGAGGATTTAAGGTATATAATTGCTGAAATTTATAATACAGCTAACATTCATTCGTTGAGGAATTTTTACATTGACAAATGCCCTGCCAGGCAAAAACAAAACTGCTGCAGCATAGTATTTTTAGCCTGTGACATACCATGTCTATATATACAGCATCATATGTACTGTAATAATATGGCATTAACAGTGACTGTTAATTAGCTGAAACAATGAGTTGTTAATTATGGTAGTCATTATATCACTTAACAGTCAAGAGGATGATAGGCAATATTTACAGAGTACAATGACTGTATCACCCACATAAAAGTATTTGTCGTTAATGGTGTTTCTCTTACAATGATGATAGACAAACATGTTATACTCACCTCACTAATTATTGTTAATTATTAACTGATAAAGTGACAGCCTTATGCATGATGGAAGTTTGACGATACATATATGACCCATTGGCTGTTGCTGATGGTATAACTTAACCAGTTGGAGAGAAATAAACAGTTTGGCTTTGCGGAGCCTGACTGATTGAAACTGAGGCTGGCTGACAGCCTTCAAGATTGTAGCCTGTCTGCCATTATTTTGCATAGATTCTCATGCTCACAGCTGTCATTCAAGTGTAGCATGACTGGCACTTCAGATGGGTCCATACTTCCTAATGTATCATGTTTTTAATGTAGACAAATCATTCAAAGATTGGTTGTCTGTCAGGGAAGAAGAAGAAAAACTTTGGGCTCCTTGGAACCGCCTTCTTTTTCAGCTGACATGCCTGTTTACTGTAGGAAAATGTATCAGGAATACCACCTTCACTTTGCTTAAACAATTGATCTTAGCTAGTGAAACCCTGAGAAGATGGGAGTACTTGATGTACTGTAACTGAATGAATGGCTTACTGCATGATGTCAGATTTCACAGTAAAAGAAGATAACAACCTCATAGTTATTTTTCATCGTGTTCCATCCGTTGACTTACAGCCGTCATGACATGTAGACTAAAATGCCGTAAAAACTGTTTTTTTTTTTAAATATTTGGACAAATTGATATCCAAAACTGCCTTTGGTGTACTTGTGACATAATCCAATGTTATGCAATCCAAAGTTTTATGTTTCACCATCGGAAGCTTTGTTTGAAGTTGGAGGAAAACAGTTGTTTCTGTATGAGGTCATAAGATGTCATATTAGGAGCAGAATCATGCATGAGCTTTATCTCTCCACAATAATTGAAAATGCTTCTACTTCCACATTCTTTCATGAATTTGTTTGAAACTTGCACACAATGTTCATTAGGTAGTGAGACATTTGAGGCATTCAGGAATTTTTGGTACAAAGTCTGACATGGGCCCTATGGCCCACTTTATGAAATTGTGCAAAATGGTCATCCTCCTACAGATTGTCAAAATGATGTGTTGTTATTGGTACCTTCAGTGTGTTCGGTCATGTTCCTGTCTCCCATTGTATGAAATTATGAAAAAGTTCTCCTAGATTCAGATCAGTACAGTGGATTAGTGTAGTGGACCTAACATCAAACTTGCTCTATGAGCTACGTTGTGTGTTTCCAAAGGTGTGAACTCCATGTGAATCAGGGAAGTTGCGATAGGTCGTGTTATTAATAACATCCAATTTCTTTCCCCTCGGGTGATCACCCATGGTGCAGAGTAAAGAATTTGATCTGTTATGCCATTTGGCATTGTATGTAGGGGGTATTCATTTATTTCATAAGCCAGCTAGTGCGAACAGAAATTGCCTGAATTCAAGGAGGGACCGAAACTGAATGGTGCAGCAATTTTATCCTTCCAGTCTGTGCCACAAAATTTGATGGTGATAGTATTAGAGGAAGGACCACCCATGCAGGCCGATTTACTGTGATGGTTGTATGAGTGTCCTATGCATAAAGGTCTACACATGCAACAGCATTAGGGCATACCTGTGTTGCCTGTACAGTATTCCCAGTATGGTGGTGGTGAGGTGCAGATATACTAATATTTACTTCACTCCTCACTTACTGTCTCAGCATAAGGTGCACAGATATTAATATCTAGTTGAAGTAGCATGTTTTACATTTTGACAGCTAAAACAAAGGAAAAAGCTATCCAAGTAGAGAAATAACATACTTCATTCACTTCAGTGTCTCGACATGATATTTTACACAAAATTAATTTTTCTCTAGATATGAACATGCAAAGAAAATGTTGAGAAGGTGGAAAGAGAAGACTTGACTGTGAATTAGATCTCTACCAGACCCAATGATACTTTTGAAACCCTTTTGAAACTCAGTAGATTATCATGCAAAATTGCCACTGGCCCTCTGAGCACCATCTATGGTCTTTTACTGTGCACAGTTTATTCTGGAATATCTAGTGTTGTGAGCAGTCTTAAACTTCCAAACTGAAATTGTGGCTGTGGAATTTAAGTGTCGTGGGCAGTGGTTTCAAACTGAAATTGTGACAGATTTTACCACTTCTAAGGTATACTTTGTTATTTTTTTTTTCTTTCATTTTTTCTGTATGAATACCCCTTGTGTATGATGCTTTGTAAACTATGCAATGAAGCATAAATGAAGAGGTAAACAGATCAATGAATGAATATATCGGAAAGATTATGCTTGAAAAAAGTAGATCAATTTGCGTAGCACAGTACCTGTAAGAATTACTATGTTGATTCTCTATCTATCCGTATTAGAGATGGCAGCCTTTTCTATGCCGATCATTGTCGACCTTTCTCTCTTTCCCCTCACTGATTGACAGAATGAGCAAGTGTTTATTCCATACCAGTGGATTTACAGGGTAACTTACAAAGAAATATTTCTCCTTCCCTTCCTCCCACCCTCCATCGTCTCTCTCTGTTTTGACAACTTTTGACTCCATCTCCTCAATTATAGGTATTATGGAGCGGGATTTGGTTGTTTTCTCAAAACATATATTTCTGAATCTGAAGCATGTAGTCCCAATGTTCCAAACCTTGGAGCAATCTCTTCAGAAATTCCTCCCCACTTCCTGTTTTTTTCACTTTCGCTGCAATTTTGCAATCATGCCGGCGTTCAGCGTGCGTGAAATTGCCCAGCTCCCTGTGGTTGATAGTTTTCACCAAACCATGTGAAATTGGCAAATTGCTGCCAAAGCCAAGATGCTGTGGTTTTGGCATTGCTTGGAACAAAATTTTCTGTTCAGGTGTAAAGAAAAGGATTCTAAACTGAACGTGGTACATGGCCTGCTGCTGCGCTTACAGTATGTCTAGGGGTGACTCAAAACCAGATTAAAAGGTATAGGCCTATAGGGATGAGAAATGAAATTGGACATTATTTGAAAACATGTCTTGGGCAAAGAAATCACCTTATTGGGGTATTAGACATGCAAACATGTACATGGAAAAGATAAATATGCTGAAATCACGTGTGAACTGTGCTGTCAGCTTAGGAAACATTCTGGGTGTAGGACATAGTACAGCGCTGTCTGCAGGGGGCTCTATTGACATTTAAACTGTAATTGCAAATTGGACTATAGTCTGTAAACAACACATAGACCAAGTTTCTGTAAATGATAAGTTTGTATGTCTTGCTGTACTTGTAGATACATAAGGCAAACCCTTGCATTATGATAAAATAGTTTGTAGTCTGATTGTCTCCTACCAATTGCAAAGTGGATGCATTTTTCGGTCGGTGGGAGTGAGGACAAGGCTCAAGTGGCACCCTTTATCAGTAACAGGCTAGTTGCGTAAGTGATGACGGGATGAGCAACTTTTTCTGATTATTCCATGCAGGATGTCCAATAGTGTTTGGATTTTTGTTCCTATTGTACAATTTCTGTATTAAGTGCCTGCCACCTGTGATCATTCGTAGCAATGGTGCAAGCAATTTCAAATTATGTGGGGAATACTTGACCTCACTTTGGACTTGCATGCTACCTGCAGGGAAATTTGGGAGAGACCAGATGCTACAGTAGATTTCAATGCTGATACTGCAATGTCGTTGACAAAAAAGGGGGGGATGGAGGAAGTAGCAGCTGCCAAAGTGGTGGAGACTATAGAGATCTGAGTATGTTAAACTAACGTCATTGTCCGGAGTTTCCTCCCTTCTACAGGAAACGAGGACCAGTGAAGTAGGTTTCATATTAGGAGAATCTTTTTCTTAGAATTCAAGGAAAACAGTGTGACAGAGAGTGACAGAGAGTGACAGTGATGATTGCAGTCCTCTCCATTGAGAGAACTTCCAAAGCTACTTTTTCAAATCTCCAGAATTAGATGCTTCAAGCAAAGATGGAGGGGGGAGCTGTTTACCAGTCAATGTCAGAGGAGTTGATTTGCTAGATAGGCTTGTCAAAGCACCAAAAAAATGTACAGCAAAAAACTCTGTCAACATGTCAGGCTTTCCTCAATCCTTCCGAGGGTGCTGTTGTCATGCTAGCTCTGATGCAGCCCCCGAAATCTCTCATAAAAACAAGGAGTATGCATTAACATATAAATCTAAATCCCCTTGTACGTCTGGAAAAGACTTGGGGAGGCATGAACTTTGTTAACTTCCCATCATGTGATCCTCCAGTGCATGTAACATTGACAGAGCATTGAAAAAAATTGAGACCCCTGACTGAAGTCTACAGTGTGTGCGATATTGGGGAGATAAGAAATCTTCTAATACATCACTACTTGCCTCTGGAGGAGGCATGTATGTGAATTATTCATAGTATACTGTATGTATTGTGTTCTATAGATGTGGATGATGGTCACAGGCGACTCACAACTCACACACAATACTGTGCACATTATCTGTTGTCCATAGGTGTAAATCTAAGTTCTTTTTACAT
>VJOZ01014918.1:0-13489 GCA_009801055.1 Stichopus horrens | reverse complement strand
TATTTCGAATAAAAATCGACATTTATGAGTTGTTTACACATGAACATATCATTTTGATGCAAAGCTTACCTTAATAGGAAAAAAAAAATAAAAATTTGTGTATAAACTGAGCAGAGAGCCTTTAGGAATGCGCCATTTCCACATTTTGTTGGACACTCAAGCGTATCTACAAAAAAGCAGCTGAGTTGTTTGCCCAAGCTCCCCCCCCAAGTTCTGCTGAGTGAACCGAACTTTGCAATGAACAGAATGTCCATGGTCGTTAAATAAAGACTACTTCGATGATATGTAAAGAGTAGGTGGTTCAGATTTTTTCCTAGTTTTGGTTTCCCTGCTTGTTTCCTTTCGGCTGAGTTTGAGGAGATAGAAACAACCACGACAGGTCAGTTTTCGTATTGCTATATTTTTTTATGGGATCTGTGGTCATGGAGTTTATTTTTTTTTTCAATGGGTCTTTGAAAAAATGGAAGGCATGGGGGATACTTTCCATTACATTTTGGGGGGCTGCAAGAAAAAAGAAAAGAGTGAGGAGTTCAATCAATAGCCAGCTTTATACATTTCAACCTTTAGATGAATACCACATTAATGTTGTCTCACTTTCATAAGTATATAAGTATTTTTCCTTTATAAGAGAACAGATACTATCCAAAATATTAACAATGGCTGTCGATGAGTTTTGAAGGGTAATAGGAGGGAGGTGGGCACATTCGTCGGTAGGGTATTATTCTTATGTCTCTGTCTATCTAACCATGCATTTTCACTGATCATAAGTGGTTTTTACGACTTGAAGCTAAAATTATCCCTTATCTGCAAGGTACTGCACAAGACTTACATCTACGTACTGCACTCGGATTGCTATCTCCTGCAAGGTGTATCCGAGTAAACTTGGATATCCCTTATAAGCTTTCAAGTTTAAATGTTTATTATATGTTTCCATATGTTAGGGCTATAACTGGCATGGAAACTGAGACGCATCTAGTGCTTTGTTGTGTCTTGTTCTGTTTTAAAACTTTAGTCTACTTAAAAAATTACAAAACAAAATAACTCATAAATCATCTTTTATGACCTCTAAGCCTGGTTAACCAACCTATCAACAAGGTTTCTTGACTGATAAACCAGGTTTATCAACGATAAAACAGGATTATTAAATTGATAATATCAGTTCGATGAACCACGTTTATCACCCATTTAGAGATGCTGGTCTATCAAGTCGAAAACCCAGGTTTATTTGTTAATATACTGACCAGGATTATCAGTGGAAAAACCAGGTTTTCAGATGCAAAAACTAAGTTTATAGTCGGAAAATTAACCTAGATTTTCGACTGATTAACATGATTATCAGTCGATAAATGCCAAACGCTCAGTAGTTCGATAAACCTGGTTTATAGGCTAGTTGATAAACCCGGTTTTTCAACTGATAATTACCATCATCCATGAAGTGATAAACCAAACCAGAAAACCAGGTTTATCAGCTTATAAACCAGGTTCATCAATCGGAAAGACAGATTTACCAACGCCATGATCAACTAGGTTTATCGTCTTTTTAAGTGAGAAACTCGATAAACCTGGTTTTTTAACGAATAATCCAGGTTTCTCGAATTGTTGGCATATGTGCAACCCAATCTATATTTCTATGGTGCAACCTCTTGAACTAAAAAAAAGTTCAATATGACCTTTAAACACTGATATACATTCCTTTAAAGTGCACTTCATTTTTAAGTATTGCGCAATTTGCAATGTTGGACCTGAAAAGATGTTCGATCAGATTCTCAGAAACCAATCTGCGGTCGGAACGACATCTGAATTATTTGAATAGGAAAAATGCCGTGATTTTATTCAGTACTCTATTGTGATCCTCAAAATAAGGAGAGAACGCTCATATTTGAAAAGTGAGGGTACGAATTTTGAATCCGAGCTAAAGTAAGTGTATCAATAATAGTTATTATTAGTTAGGCCTATCATGTTGTTTCAAGTGAAGAAAATTTTCACTTCACACTCGCATGTGGTCCTAGTGTTAAGTACAAAGTATACGGACCTGTGATTCACCTTATTATTAATATCACATATTTATGTGGTTGCTATGCACAATTAAAGCGTATGACGTATTCCACGAAATGAAGTGATTTATCATGCACCGAAAATAAATGGTGAAACCTACTGACCCAGGATGCCTGCCTGATTAATAATATTAATATTCCAGCTCTTTTTGTTATTGACCCTTACAAAACTTTGGTACTAATTGTACTAGGCCTAGTAGGTTGAAGGCACCTGTAATTAGTCTAATTGTCGCTACCTCCAACTCTAGTTCGTAACTCTTACCAAACCTTGGATAGGCCTAAGACTAAAAAGAAAGAAGCAAGTAGGAAGTTAGCAAGCCTGTTCAAATGGTTTGAGGTTTCAGTCAGTAGGCCTATCCTTACTGCCATTCTCTGGTAGTACTTGAAGTTGAACTAGCCTATGCCATAATTTCTGAGTTTTTTCTCCAGCTCCATAGATGGAGATTTGTGATCATAGTTGAAGTGGACACCGGCTCTAGAATTTCACCAGCTGTTATTCGCCCTGTGAATTGACCTGGAATTTGAAGCTATCTTTCATGTAACATTAGGCTAAACCACTGATCTGTAGATGAAAATAGGTATCAGTGGACTCAAATTGGCTCTCCTCTCTCTTCCTGATATCGAGTTCATTGAGTTTGAACATGACCCCAACAAGGTTACGTCTGAGTCTAGGTGACTATTTTGGTTTGTACTGTGTTATTTGAATGTTGTCCTGATCAATATGCACAAGACACAAAAATAAGTGAATGTACAGTAGCTGTAGTGCCAGCCTGTAGGCAAGGCCCTATATGTATCTACAAGGTGGACACTCCATTTAATGCCATGGTACTTGAAATTTGGCCTATTTTTACATCCTTTCAAAAACCATGAACCTTATTAAACTCTCTTAGTCACATCTGTCGATGTTAAATAGCACTCTGTGTGCACCTTCACCACAATTCTCAACTATGCTCAATCGTATTCATAAATTAAATCGTTCTTTGACGGAATTATTCCCACAAATTTGTCAGAAAAGTTGCAAATTATCTGGAAAAATTTCTTGTATAATTGTCAAGACAGACATCAGCAATCTGCATGGCTGTTTTTTTTCCACTCATAAACATGAGGTGCAAAGAGCATAAAGCAGCTGAGCAAATGTTTGCTTTGCAGGTGAACACCCTTATCAAACACGAATTCCTTCAGTTTGCATTCCAGTGTGCATTCAGTCTGCTCCCAGTAGCGCGAAAATACTTGAAATGAGCTATGCCTTCCAAATTAATGCAAACATGAATGAAATTATGCAAATGAGCATTGAACCTCCAAATGAAATCTTGCATTTACACTGAATGCTAAGATTACTGTACATTCAGAGCAAATTACTGTTTAAAAAAATCTTTGCATTCATGAATTACATCTTAATATGAATCATGAATGCAATCTTAAGTTAAGTTCCAAGCAAAGGGAAAAATTTCAGTCAGTGAATGTGAATTTTTATGTGAAGATTGCATTCACTCTGAATGCAAAGATGTGCTGGATTGCATTGATAGCAAATGCAATAAACTGGACGGATATGGCATCTACTGTACATAAAGTATATACAAAATAGTCTTGTAAAATCCGTAATAATATAGAACAATTAATGCACAGATCAACTTTTCTCAAACTGCTCCAAATCTTCTGATATAGAAATTGCTAGAAGCAATGTTAGTAGTTCAGTCTCAACAGTGGTGTTGTAGTCGATTCCTGATGGACCAGCCTGGAGGTCTGAGACCACTTTGAGACTGAGGCTGACTTGGACTTCAACCAGCTACAACAAAATGAATGAAATGGTGCTGGTAACTGGATAGATATTGTACAGCACTGCAACTTCAACTATCTTCACAACCCAGGTTGTGCCTGTTTGCGGGAGCTCATATAATATGAGTGTTTGTAATCTTTATTTTGCTTTGTATGTTCCATTGTGACCAATTATCTCTTCATGAAATTATAAACAGTAGAATCTTACCAGTGATCAAGAAAAAGATTATTGTCAACCTTTGTATTTTGGCATAACATACAGTACTATATTTCCTATTGTGGCTGTCAAGTAGATTGGTTGAGAGTCAGTGAATATTCAGAAATATTGTGACTTTTTGTACAAAATGTACATTTCAGTGTAGGGTTATCAAGATACATCGCTACAGTACCGTATATACCAGCGCATCACTGAATACTGTCTTCAGTACTTTTCAGTATTGACTTCCCACATGATCCTCTCCTGTTTCTCCTTCCAACAGATTGCCAACAGCCAGCAGTTTCTTGAAAGCATTTAATCTCAGTGGGACACACAGAAACAGATCCAGGTCTAATGTAATTGAATTAGTAACAACGTGCAGGCACAGAACAGTGCCAGTAACCTGCAGGCATCATAGGGCAACAACCAGCTGCCGGCTCAACTAGTTACGACCCAGCAGAAGAACGTGGTCACGAATGGACAGATTACTGCTACACTGCTACCAACACAGCAACAATCCATCATCCTTCCAGCCTGTCAGCAACTTCAGGCTTGGTAGTGTTCAGGGAATACCACAAACAATAACCCTACCCATTCAGGGATGAACTGTCACACAGCAACTCTCTGGAGCTAACATATATATATACAGACATCTTAGGGTCTCCAGACAGTACAGCCAGGACAGGCGCAATACCAGAACCCTCTCATCCAATGGAGAGATCCAAACCTTTCATTGCCACAAGCCAACAGAAACAGCAATCTCTATAAATGCCATTACAACCATACCATATGCAACAAGCATGATGGATGGACAGCAAGTGCAGTTAAAGCCAATGCAGACATCAACATTTGGTAGCAAAGGACAAGGTGGTGAGTTTTACCCCCAAAATGTCATTGACTGAAACTGTTCATGCTTAAAAAAAATATATAAGTGCAAAAGCATTTTAGTGGCAAATGGAATTCATGTGATTAATTTGTTTGGGTTTGCTCTAAAAGAAGCACATTCAGTCGTTTTGTGAAATTCACTAAATTTTTGCAAAGCTGTCAGGTTTTCTTCATGTGTATCACATACAGAGGAACATAAGTGAGTATGTAATTAATGATTCAAGTTGGCGTTTGTAAATTTGTGACCTGATACTGCATCTTTCACTGTAGTACTAATCCATACGCATACAGCCAATACAAATCAAGAACAAAATTTCAACAATTTTGACAGGTTTTGTAATGATTGGATGTACAAGTCTTGTCTAATCATGTGAATGAAAAGCAGTGTCATGTGCTTGCACCAGTCAAAAACCTCACAAAATGTATTGATATCAACTCAATGAGCATATTTGTAACTGACCATTCAGTGTTGTAGGTCTGGTTCCTGCACCATAAACTGCCTTCTATACAGTAAGTATATATGAAGGCAACATGGACAGATGTACTGCAGCAGATCTGTGAAAGGGTAGATATACTTCACATACTGTATGTCAATTTCAAACTTATGTTTTACAGTGATAACAAAGTACTTTGAGTAATAAATGAGGCTACAAAACAATGCATTTGCCATTTGGTATTCAAGTTATGTCACTGATCTTTAGTGTGTTCATACATCGATACATACAAGAAACCTAGCTTTCTTTGTGAACGTCTTATTTACAGAGGTGCACATTAAGGACATGAATAAGGAAGTTTGTAAGCTTTTGAATCCTGAATCCACCCATAGACTGTCCTCATTACAAGCTTACGGTAGCTTCGAGACGAGGATTTCTGCCGAGAAAATTTCAAAAAGCACTGACTGTTGCTTTAAACAATAGCCTACTTAGTGAAATGCATTTGGCCAGTTTTCATATTTGGTACAGGTATGTATTGTGGCAATGTACTATTTGTTATGAAACCCAATTACTTTTCATTACTACTTACTGTACATACAGAGAGAAAATAAAACAAAGGTTCCATTTATGACAAAGCAGAAAGCATTCTTCCATTCTAGGTACATGGCTGTGACAATCTTCTCTTTCAATTATCTCTTTGTCAGAGAATGCTGTGAAAGAGGAATTTAATGATGATGACTACAAAGAAGATAGTGGGCCTGACCCCCCAGCCATATCATGTAGGTGCATGTACCCAATTAATGTACTAATTCTAAGATCTCTCATGTTTAATATTTCAAGTCATGTATTTTAATTCCCCAGTGGTGATGCCATGTACTGTATGTGTCTGTGTGTGGGTGTGTACATTTGTACTTTGTGGAGGGTGCCAAACAGGGACACATGCAAGCACTTATCCAATGTAACAAGGGATATGCTGAAAGACAGGTTTATCCTTTGTTTCTTGATATTTTAATGTAATGCAAATTGAGTTATCAGATATGCACCCTCAACTTGGTAGGTCGATCTTACTTTTTCCTAAATTACCAATTCGATAGAGCTATACCTGTGTGGGGTGTATGTAAGTAAAAGAAAACATAGGTACAATCCTGTTTCTGGAGTGAATTGGGAATGCATGCAAGACTAAATATCAGTTAACTGCAGACATCATCTGCAAAGTGGGGATATCCCGATTACGTGGGGAAAATCCTATGTCCCATACAGTATCTGCACAGTAAACTGGTATGGGCGGGTGTGTGTGTGTCAGTGTTGTAGTCAAGTCACCACAATACGACTTTAGAGTCCGAGTCACCACACTTTAAGAGTACGAGTATGGAGAAAATCTCCTGAAGTAGAAAAAAAGGTCACAATCCTCAAAAAGTAACTCATATTTCATTATTATACAGAAGATCGTTTTTACCACAGGCTACATTAAGTCTTGCCAACAGTTTTATAAGGAAGTAAGGGCATTTGCATTTTCATTTTATACTGATGTGGTTTTAGGTACATATTTGTCTTATAACCTTCCAGTTTTAGTGTTTGACATGGTTTATGTGTTTCT
This sequence comes from Stichopus horrens, assembly GCA_009801055.1. Taxonomy (NCBI): domain Eukaryota; kingdom Metazoa; phylum Echinodermata; class Holothuroidea; order Aspidochirotida; family Stichopodidae; genus Stichopus; species Stichopus horrens. The sequence continues at coordinate 6,547 of VJOZ01014918.1, read as the reverse complement.
GTGTGGTTTTTCATTGTTTCTCTTATGTTTTTGTTTTATGTTTTATGAGATGAAATGGCACCAAATTCCTTTTATGGTCAATAAAGATTCTTATATCTTACAAGCTTTATATCGTACAAGTAACAGATTTGTGTAACTAGCACCGTCTTTTGAGAAAGTGTGTAGTAACTGGCACTGTGTTGACTAAATGTTACAAACAGGCCTACAAATGTTAAAATAGTACCAGGACTATGCAAAGTTCTAGGCCAAAGTTGCATTGCAACTAATTGCCATCCTCAAGAAATGTCAGCAAAGATGATCATTTTTTAACCATTCTACTCACCACTGATGGAACAAATTGATTAGCACTTAACACTTCATTGAAAAGGTTGTTATGCTTGTGCACTGCTTATGTACACCCATCACCAATATGGCAGTAATAATATGAGACCGAGTACTAAAAGTTTTCACAAACCTTTGCAATGAACTTCTGACGTGCGATATCATGTTGCTTATCGTCCCACTCCGGACTCAGCTCATTAAGCCTGGTGATGATGACAACCAGCTAGTACTGTACAAGAGTAGTATCCAAGATAATGCTGAGCAGTGTGTAGGCACAAAGAAAATATGCTGGTCAAAAAAGGTCACCATTTTTACAGATTGCTTCCAGTCTCATGCCAGCCTTGACACAAATTACTAAGACCACAGGGCGCGAGACCTAGTCATTGTCAGCGGAGGCAGAGAATTGAAAATTGGGAAGATTATCAAGATATCTCAGTGCTATTTGGTTCGAGTCAGTGTTAAAGTTTAAGGTTGAATATTTCACAGAATAAATCAAAGTACATGTAAATATGGATTTAAAAATGCATGTTTGAAATTTTAATACTGGATATTTGTTTTTAAAAATTGCCAATCATTTTGTTATCATGCAGTAATTGTAACCATCAAGACAGAAGAACCTGATGATAATGTTCACTTGGAAGAAAATAACTCCCTAGCAACAGGTAGGTGTTAGTCAGATTTAGCATTTAACAGTCTAGCTGTAATGTCATTACATTGAGAATCAAAACACTGTTTGCAATAGGATTTGAAAATGGATTGCAATAGCAGTGGTTGCTTTCTCAGAGAAACAAAGCATGTTGCAGAACCTCCATTGCCCAACATGTATTCCAATAACTGTATCAAGGAATCACAGGCTGCAGTGTTTTTATAAAGGGAAATTTGTTGACTTACTGTACTTCACCTTTTACTTCAGAATTTACTCTAGACATAGAGGGTAAATGAAGAAAGTTGAAGTACAAATAAAACAAAAAAAAATATGGAAGCCTAAGGTTTGAGGGTAAGATTTTTTATTCCTTGGCAAAGACAGGCAAATAATCTGTGCGTTGATGATGGCATGTGTGTGTGTGTGTGTGTGAGTGTGTGATGCCTTTTAAACATGATATCTCTAGAAGGGAAAGTGCCAGAATTTCAAAGTTGTTATGTAGGTTGTTCATTTTAAACTAGGATTTTTCATGTAGGTCAAAAGTCATCAAGTATGAAAATCTCTTAAGGAAAGTTCCTCAACAACCAAATGTTGCTGGAACTTCCAAACCTTCAAATTGGTCTCTTGATGAGTTGATAATCTCACATAAGGGTCTGTTGCGGACATAGTTTGAAGCATGGGTCAAACATGGGTTGAAGATCATTTGCAGTCAGCAGGGGTCAAATCATGAAAACCTTGTAAACGTGATATCTCAAGAAGGGAAGCTCGTGCATGTCTCATGTTTAGTGTGTGGGTGACCCTTATTGAGTTCAGTAAGTCTGTTGTTTTTTATGGAGGCCAAAGGTCATTTGGGCCAGATAGTGAAAACTTTGTTAGCACAATATCTCAGGAGGTGAAAGTTGCAGCGCAAGTGTATATGTTGTATTAATAAGTGGGTGCACCATACTGTATGAAGCACAGGGAGCCTAATGAATTTTGTTTACATCATTTGGGGAATCAATATGGTTCAAATACTGAACACTTTATAAACACAATATCTCAAAAAGGCAAACTTGCACGTATCTCAAAAGTTGCTGTATTAAGGTGAAGAAGCCCTCTTTAGGTGGAGGTCAGAGGTCATTTTGGGTCAAATAGTAACAAACTTGTTAACACAATATCTCAAGAAGGGAAGCTTGCAGAGTTGATTTTTTTATATATGGTGATGCGCTTGGATATATCTGTGTAGTATGCAGTTGTGCATCATGTTCACCTACTATATATCATTCATCAACTTAGATCAGCAGATGTCATTGTACATCTCAATTCCCGATATGAAAGATTTCTGTAATGTTACAATAGCCAAGTGTATTATACTCACTCGCCTTATGCAATATGTCAGATTCATGGAAAAAAGAATGTTCGAAACCACAATGCATTTGTGCATTCTGGTCTTATTGAGTTCAAAGCTCAATGTACGTCAAAGACATCATAATTTGTAACAGTACAGACAAAGTTAAAGAGTAAGGTAACTTCAAATGTGGCGTATATTTTCCCTGTAACATTGGCAGGGAATTGTGTTCTGATTGTTTATTTCCTAAAGGCAAACAATTGCAAGGAATTAATGTGAATTTTTTCAAAATTATGTCAATTTATAGTAATACCGTATGGCATATGTTGGCTGTGTGTACATGTGGTCTGTGATGCCTTGACTTGTAAAGCACAATGTCTCAAAAACGAAATATACTTGAACTTCAAAGTACGTGTTGCAGTAATACATTGTCAGTGGATGATCCCTTTTGTTTTTCATGGATATTAAAGTTATTTGAGGTCACTATAGGTTGAAATGTAAAGGCTTGTTAAAGAAGATCTTTCAATAATTGAATATTGCTCTTTCAAAACTTTATGCCATTTCATCAGAAATTTTTCTTGTACTCTCCACGCCAACCAATTATGATGCTCATTCATGGTAGTCTTCCCATTGAATTCTCAACCCAGTTCAAAGTACTGGAGCCCCTGTAGGTGCGTCATTGCAGTCATATATTCCTAAATAACACTTTTGTTTAAAATAATCTCTCACGACTTCTTCTTTATGTGCCGGCCAGGTCTGTCGCAAAAAATTCTGCCAGTACCCCTCATTTGATGACTATGACTCACGTGTGTTACGCTGTAAACAATGTGTCCTGGTCAATCAGTTCCTCAAAACTTTTTGTAGCTTTGTCAAATTTGTTTACCTCTGGATGTCGGTATGCAATACGTAACAAAATGACCGTCTTCATTATTTTCATTTTCAAAACTTTAAATATGTGAAAGTGAAATTTACCCTATCATTCAACTCACTGCAAAGCTACCATAGATTAGGGTATTTTGCATTTTACTCTTAATTTTGTTCCACTACTATACCCCTCCCCTTAGACCATCCCCCATATCTGGTTGAGAAATGGATACTCCACAAAATCTGGTCCCTTCAACCATCAAACCCTGGAATCAAACCCTGCTATGCCACTGGTGTAGCTGCACATATCTTCTGTCAAGTTTGTATTTTTTTTTTCGTAACTCACTTGATATTGTGGACAGAACAGTTAAAAAGAATTGCCTTACATAATCTTATATTATGTCCACATGGTACATGCAGCAGCGGCAGGGCCAAGTGGTATATTTTGAAACAAAGTGAAACCTGTTATCCAAAGAACAATCACTGAACAAACTTTAGGAGGGACCGAAGAGAGGAAACTATAACAACAGGTGATGTACTTGTAAATAGAATTTGAAGGAAGGAAAACAATTTGAAGGAATGGAATATTAAAAGACACTTTAGAACGATCATAATTTCACAGCAATTACCACTAACCTGTCAATTTATAACAGAATAGTCATCTCATTGTTTCATATCAAATGTAGCAATTACATGAAGCTGTTGGAAAGCTTTTTCTGTCTAAAATAGTGTAAATTATCAATATAAAGTGACCAGAATAATAAGACATCACTCTGGTTTTAACTTTCCCATCAGGTCAAAACACAGAATCCGTCTTGTGTGTTCGAAGGCATCATGAGCAGTCTAAAGGTGAAGAAGAATTAGAAAAGAATGAATCAGATCAGATCAGCTCAAGTAATCCAGAACTCAATCAAGAGGATGGAGTCATTGATGAAGAAGCAGCTGATGATGATGGCATCTCACTTCAAAGACAAAATGTGGAATGTCTGGATCCCCAAAAAGATGACAGTCCAGATGTAATCAGAGGTGGAATTGAGAGATCTATTAAGTTGACGTTACCGTTGGAAACCCAAGAAATAATGCCAACAGGAGGCAGGCTTTTTCAGTGTACTTATTGTGAGAAAAGTTTCAAATTTGAGATAGATCTGACTACACACAAATGCATCCATACAGAAGAGAGGCCTTTTCAGTGTAGTTATTGTGAGAAAAGATGGAAACGCAGGGGGCACTTGATTAAACATGAGCGCATCCATACAGGAGAGAGGCCTTTTCAGTGTAGTTACTGTGAGAAAAGGTTCATAAGTAAGGGGGAAGTGACCATACATGAACGCAGCCATACAGGAGAGAAGCCTTTTCAGTGCAGTTATTGTGAGAAAAGATTCATAACTAAGGGGGAAGTCACTATACATGAACGCAGCCATACAGGAGAGAGGCCTTTTCAGTGTAGTTATTGCGAGAAAAGATGCAAACTTAAGGGCCATCTGATTAAACATGAGCGTATCCATACAGGAGAGAGGCCTTTTCATTGTAGTTACTGTGAGAAAAAGTTCAAGGCAAAGTCAGCTTTAATAAAGCATGAAAGCAGTCATAAACAAGACAGGCTTTTACCGTGTGGTTATTGTGAGAAAAGATTGTCTAGTAAATACGCCTTAAAACATCATGAAAGACTGCATACAGGGGAGAGACCATTTCAGTGCCATTATTGTGAGAAAACATTCACAGCTAAACATAATTTAATAGGTCATGAAAGAATACATGTAGGAGAGAGACCATTCCAATGTAGTTATTGTGAGAAAAAATTCATATTTAAGGGGGATCTGATTAAACATGAACGCATCCATAGGAGAGAGCCCGTTTCAATTTAGTCATTCTGAGAAAAGATTGTCTAGTAAAGACACTTTAACACATGAAAGAATGCATGCAATATAGAGAGACCATTCCAGTGTAGTTATTTTGAAAAAAGATACAAATCTATGGGAGATCTGAGGAAACATCAGTGAATGATTCATACAGAAGGGAGACCTTTTCAGTGTAGTTACTGTGAGAAGTTACCCTGATTTATGAGGGTTAAATATGTTCATATAGTAATATATGTCTATTTTTTGCAACATATATATCCCTGCTCTTTTATGTGTCCTCTCTCTTGCTTCCCCCCACCCCTCAAATTGTAATTCTGATAATGTTCCTTAGGCAACCCCTCCGTTTGGGGTTTGCAGAATGTGGTATGTAGTGTCATATATTATTGGTATGTAAAGAAACGTGATATATTTAGGAAGAAGAGTGACCATATTTCAACAACGTACTAAAAATGTCCCTGTGAGTGTCTTGAAAACTTCCCAGAGTAATTAAGTAACAAGTTTTAGTTCCATGTTATAGTGCAGCATCTCAATTTTGTGCATTAATTTGCAATTTTAAGCAGAATAAGATTGCTTAAGATAAGATGTTTGATCAGATGTTTAAGCAGAATACGATTAACAGAAGTCCTGCAGGGTACACTGTTAATTCTGCTTCATGTCTTTTGTCGACATTCTTGAGTTTTAATCATTAAGTGCGTTCGGACAAAAAATTACACGAATAGTTTGTGCATCAAAGTAGTGAATTAAATGCTAGTGCGAAGTAAAAGTTATAATTGGCCCAATTCATTTTTGGCTGAAAGCACCCTTTGTATTTCTTTTAATATATGCTCATGATCACCTTTGATGAATAACTAAAGTTGTTGTCTTTTTTTGTTACAACTTATCCTCAATCTGCAATAAACCCACACTCTAGATGTTTTTCTTTTTTTTCCACAAATTTCTCCACACTTTCTTTAAGATACGATATAAGAACAGCTATAGCTATATACTGGATGTGAATTCAGTATAGCATTCAACAGTTTCAGAGCATTCAATAGCCTCCCATTCATAACGCGTTTGCATAATTTGCCTGTGTGGAAGGTTATTGGATGGCAATACATAGCATTCAAAGGCTTTTTTATTTAGCGATCTGACATTTTGGCATGCAGTCATTTAGTAAACATTCAAGTGTTATTTTAAAGGCTATATGAATGGTATTTGAATGCTTTGTATTTAGGTATTAAGGGGTACCCTGATTTGTAATCTTGAAGCCACTCAGTATTCTCCCTTGACCAGAGCTGTCTTGAAAATGTATCAATCCAGCCATGAATTAACAAACTTGTCCTCATCATTCACTGACCAGTACAGGGATGAAGTCATATTGACTACTATATACTCAATATGTACATTTTCATTATTTAAAAGGATGGTCTAACCACGAATACAGCTTTGATAATGTTGAAGAGTAACTTAAAGAGGCTCATTGAGTTGTTTCATGATATTCACTAAATTTTTTCTAAACCTGTCAAGTTTCCTTCACATACTAATGCCAAATTG
>VJOZ01014913.1:0-18506 GCA_009801055.1 Stichopus horrens | reverse complement strand
CAACATTGGAAAGGGGCGCGGGGTTTCATGTTATCCTCTTACCTAAAATTCAGTAATATTTTGGCAACATACGACAAAGTGTCCCAACAATTTTGTCCAAGATTGTAGGTCTGACTATCCTCACTGTGGACTTTCATAGTTTAACTAAGTAAGCCTACAAATTAGCCTAAAAGAAGTACTAGTACAGGCTGAGGCATACACTTGACCTTATTTGAACCTCAAGAGTTTTTTTTTAGAATTACACTTTTACTAAGACCCTTAGTATAGTCCCACTCTTTTTTTCTTATACTAGCCTAAGCTGTAGTCAGTAAAGGTCATCATGCCTAAGGTAAGTAGAATTTTATTACTGTTACAAATCACGTTTCACATGGTTGTTTGGTCTTTTAGTTATACTCTAATTAAACTTAAGCCTAGATCATAGACCTAAAATAGTTTTTACCTCTAAGTAACAATATCAATGAGTAGGGCTGTTTATACTATAATAACGACTAATGAGAATGTTGCTTCAGACTTGAAAGAACACTTGGTAATATACATGGTAGTTTAATAGAAAAAACATTTGTCAAGACATGTGGGTCAAGTCCCATTTAAGTGATGTATAACATGGCTGAAAAACATGCTGGCATGCAGACAAATGTTTATCCTATTTTGTGAATACACCAAAACAGATTCCAGTTCTATTTAGTGGGTACTTAGTTCTTGATGGTTAAATTGTCCGGGCAGTGGCTTCATTACTAAAGAGTTATTTTTGATGGTGACTCAGGTGGGCAGTGAAGCGGGTGAATGTTTGCACATTGCCAAAAATTAGCATGCTGCACAGTGCGCAGTTTGCCAGTGACAACACTGTAGTCGAGATGTTTCATTTTTTGATTGGGTGATACAAGAAAGTTTCAGGGAGCCTGGCCCTGAGCTAAAAATATTCTCAAGAAAATCACTGACGTTTGGTCAGTTGCATCAAATTTTACAAATATTTACTTTACTTGCAACTACATATATTCTATTTAAGCATCAACATACCTATACAGCTGCTTCCCTTCATCCTCCTCGAAGTGGGGAAGCTCTACTACTATCCCCTAACCTCTCCCAACATTTCTTTTTCTTTAGCAGTATCATTCATATGAGACTATTGTAAGCTTTGAAGCCATTGGCTTTTTGATTCCAATAGAAAGGTTCATGCAATTTATAGTGACTGCAGGAACCTTACCAACCCTGATCCACTGCCTCTTCTCGATCAGAGAAACTATTCAAACTAAATTTGACAACTAAATGCAATTAGGCTGATCAAAGGCAGTGTTGCTTAATTCCTACCCAGCTGACTTGTCATCTCTCCCAAGCTCTAACAGCAAATCAAACATATATGCTGTATGGTCGAGGAATTGACTTGGGCACTGTTGCTGTTTATCTTAATTTCTCCCTCCCCTACCCAGATCAGCTAGGAGAATTACCTCCGATCCAAACGTCACCACTACCATCCAAGGAGGACTCAGCAACAGCATCCGTGTCGGGCCTCTGACATGAATTTTGGCACGTGGTTGTGGTACACTGAATGGAATAATCAGTTGTATCAGTGATTTCTTGGCCTTGCTCATCGTAGAACTTCCATGTCTGATCAGGGACTGGACTCACCTGGAAATTCTGCAAGGTTCCAATCTTTGAAAGCAAATGTCGAAGACAAAACATTAACATTGTTAAAATAATGCTACCTGAAAAACAAAATTCATGGCAAATTTTAAAACACCCCATTCTATTATTCAGACATTGGCTCCAATGACATTGACATCTTATTTCTATAAAAAAAATAAACTCTGGCTACAACTTAGCCTAGTCAGTCCCCGTATCCCTGGTTGAGTCCATCTGACATGAACAACATGTCCTCTGGTAAGTGTATCCCTTCAGTGACAATTTTGACTTACTCCATTTAACATGTCAGGTTTTCTTACAGTCATTATGCTAGTCCTAAATATTGGGTACCACCAATATCATGCAGAGTCATAAGACTGGGTCCTCACTCACTGGGTATACATTCAACATCATGCCTGAGTACAATGCTGATCCATCCTCTATCTTACGCTTGGGTCTCAACAATGGACCTGAATATTGCATGTTATTAGCACCATACTAGTTTTTTAAAGCTGGGCCCTAGATATTGGGTATGCTTAATATCATAATGGAGTTTGATACTGGAACCAAACCAAATACATTGGTTAATACAAATATCATCCTAGTTGGTCTAAATATTGGGCCCTAATACTGGGCACCCTCAAAAACCACCAAAACTTACTATAACCATCCTTCCATCTTGCACATTGACCACATCATAGGAGTAGTCCCGGCTGAGCTGAAAATCAAAAGACAACGGTCGTTGGTCATTGATGCTGTTGAACATTGTCCTGTCTCTGAGGACTTCCATGAAAGTGTCTCCATCAACATTCAGCAAATCACGACAAACTTTTCGGTCAGTAGACCCACACTCCTGAACCTGGAGGATGTGGAAAGTTTGTGCGAGAGCATAGGTTGCATCAATAATCTGGGGTATAGCAGGGTCATCCATCTCACTGTCAAGCTGAAGCATCTCTTGTCCTGTTGTGATGGGAGAAAAACCAGAATACACAAATGCATTGTGGTCTTGATGACTTCATCACGAGGATTTTGATGAATCTGATATATGATGACTGGTAATCATCATGTTTCAACATGCACTTTGTAACTGCATATCACAGCGATGCAACACCTGCCCATTACATACCAGATCTGTCCGGGCTTCCCTCCTTGAGATATTATGTTTACAAGGTTTTGACAATTTGACTCTGTTTACACCAAATGACCTCCACTAATATCAATAGGATTCTTCGACTCAATGTGACACACCTACACATTGCATATGAAATCTGTCCAAGTTTCATTCTTGAGATATAATGTTTACAAGCTATTTGCAAGTTGACCCCTGCTGACCCCAATTGACCATTGAACTCTACCAAAAACAATAGGGTTCTTTTGCTGAATGTGGTACACCTACATACCAAATATGAGATTTGTCCAGACTTCCCTTCTGGAGATATCGTGTTTACTAAGTTTACATAATGTGACCCTCATTGACCCCAACGGACCTTTGACCTAACCCAACACAACAGGGTTCTCTTACTCCATGTGGCACGCTTACATACTACGTACAAGCTCTGTTGAAGCTTCGTTTCTTGAGATATCCTGTTTACAAGGTTTTCACAACTTGATTTCAAATGACCTTTAACCCCACCACAAAAAATAAGCTTCGTTTACTCAATGTGGTACACTAACGTTCTATGTATGAGCTGTCTAAGCTTCCCATCTTGAGATATCATGTTTAACAAGATTTCACAATTTGACCCCTGTTGACCCCAGCTGAGCTTTGACCTCCATCTAATTAGTATGAGCCAAATCTAAGCTTCCCTTCTTGAGATATTGTGCTTAAAAGGTTTTCAAAATTGACCCCTGTTGACCNNAATATGATTCACCTTCATACCACTTGTATGATCTGTCCAAGCTTCCCTTCTTGAGATATCGTGTTTACAAGGTTTTCACAAATTGACCCCTGTTGACCCTAAATGACCTTTCACCTCCACCAAAAACGATAAGGTTCTTCTACTCGATGTGGTACACCTACATACTAAATATGAGATCCATCTGAGCTTCTCCTTCTTGAGATATCGAGTTCACAAGGTTTGCACAATTTGACCCCTGTTGACTCCAAATGATCTATGACCTCCACCAAAAACAATAGGGGTCTTCTTCTTAATGTGGTAAACCTACCTATCACACATGAGATCTGCCCAAGCTTCCCTTCTTGAGATGTCATGTATACAAGGTAGGGTGTTGCAGACATACACACAGACATACACACACACCCACAGATGCATAGTTAGAAAGGTGACAATTATCATTGAAACTATAACAGCTGAGAGAAAAACAAAGAGGTAGAGAGAGGTGCAAGGTGAACTGATTCAAAGATAGCATGCAGAATAATGCTGCCACAGCTCTACTACCTCAGCTCTGGCTTTGTTTTTTGAACACTGCTAGGGGACTGAATTGTGTATGGGGTAGTGTATGGGGTAGGGGAGGGGGTTGGGTCAAATGGGAGACTCATAAGTAGGTGTTGGGATAAATAAACAATAATGGTGTCACAATGAATTCAAGTTTTCAAATAATTAAAAGCCAAGGAATGACAATTAAGTTTTGTACTGCCTGCTTAAAGGAATTCTCCACCATCCCCTCTCATGTCTCTTAAAAAGATGCAAACATGATTGCAGACAAATCATCGTTCTCATTTCAGATAAAATATCTCAAAGAATTCGCAAAATGAATTATTTTAGTAAAGATTCCAGGTAAGAGCCTGTTGCTAGAAATCCATCGGTTGTGACGCACTACCGACAAATCTAGATTGAACATTGCCCTTGAGTTTTAGCTCAAGCTGTGGGTTACAGTACTGTTCTGATCTCTTATTTGGTGATAAAACCTTCGTTTCACCAGGGAGTGACATAGACCTACCTTCGAAAGTATTGTTCAGAGCTATCTAATTGCTTAAGGATTAGTTGAATTAAATGACGTTGGTCTGTGAATGATATTGAACTGGTACCAATGAACAAAGGATAGAAATACCTTTGAGAATACCTTTGGGCTAAATACACAGCTTACCTTCGCTTGGTTTCGTGGGCATTAAAGAACAAGCAGCAAGCAGCAATTAAATTTTATGTCCATCACAATAACAGCTCCTCTGGTTTCATGTGCTTAGTATATTAGTATCTTACGGAACATATCTTCCTGAAAGTATCTAACTGATAGCAGACATTCGTATGGTTTTCATAATCTCTGAACAAAAGAGTTTTTGCATCCAAGACCTTGCCAGAAACAGGACCAGTGCAAAAAATGGAAAACATTTTTTGTCGGTTCTACGTCACACATTTTCAGGCTCGTACTGAAGCCCAGCTTTCACATCTGAAGAAGCTTCCTCTTGTAAAATAGTTATGTTTAACTGATAGAACGGCAAAGAATCTCATATATTTATGTGAAGTTTTTTAGTTGGTGGAGAATTCCCTTAATACAAAGCAAAACTAGCTCTTATGTTGAGACATACACACAAAAAAAAAAAGTTGTTTTTTTTTCCTTAATTGATACATTGGTCTTTTCCTCTCTCTTCCTTAAGTCTTTGGTAATTGTGAGAATATGTGGACAGTAAGCATACAATACATATTTCATTTAGGATACATATTTATTTTCAAGCAATTTGGGGCAAAATTCTTAATACACAGCTGACCGATCTTTGATGGTGTGGCACTGCAAGGTGGCCTGAACCTCTATTTAGATATGCGAAGATTAACACACACATTGACGATTTTGTGGCAGAAATTAGCTTCTACCTGAAAATAGGACACTGGCGCATACTGTCGATTTGCATTGATACAGACACTGCGTTTGTTTTTAATACAACATTAATCAACTTGGAAATGGTTTCAAAAAGTATTTTACCCGTGCAATTGGGTAGGTTACCATCACCCGTAAGACTGCAGTTAAACACACTCATCCAGTAATCAGCAAACCATGGATTCTGGGTATTGTTTTTCGGTGAAAGGCCGGAGACATACTCCTTGAAACCATCGTACATGTAGTTCTGCTTTGGTGAATGAATGATCAGAGCCCCTTGTGATCAAAATTAAAAAAAAAAAGTGGGAATAGTGAGGAACATGATAAAGATGAGCATGACTTAGTTGTTGTGCTGCATGGTCAAAGCTTTGCTGTGATCAAACTGCATGGGCACTGAGTGGCCAAATACAATGGGAGGAGTAAAAGGAACCGTCAACCAACAAGTGACAGTGTTCCTAAATGAATGAGAGTGATCTTTCACTGCAGGTATTTCAAGTTCCATTTCCACACCTTATTTCCTAACTCAAGATAATTCAAGCAAGATTTCCAGTCACCTATAAGCTACAAAAATGCCACACAGCATCAGCAATTTTTTTTTTTTTTCCTTCAAACTGAAGAACTTATTTAACATTTGTTGAGTTTACAAACGATGGCATTATTCAACATTTGACACAAGTGAAAATTTTGATTTGGTATATACTGTAAATTTATCTTAAAATATTATGGAGATTTAGATTATGTCTCTTGAAGCTACTCTAATGTCTCTTTTTAAGACAGTCAAGATTTAAATGAAGTGCCAATGATATTTAGATGTTATTATAAGTGGATGTGCCTGTGTGACATCACAATATTTTCATATTGCAATGTACCATTTTCAAAAAGATATATCTTAAAAAACCATACTGTACAATTTCAACATGTTGCTGAGATATATGAATTTCACCAATAAAGAGAAAAAATATTTCCATATTATTTATTTTTTTACAGAATTTGACAAAGGTAAATCCCTTTAAGCTACTAGAGGATCACTAAAGAAGAGAAAAGCTGAAAGACAAATACTGCAGTTATTGGTTTTGATAACATCATTCATGAGGTGAATGCTCGATAGCCAACCTTCCATTCTGTCACTAGTCCATTACTTGTGCAGCTGTCCTTATAGGATTACTGTGTGCAATCGACTATAGTGTTGACATCACAATGAACTGTTATTCAGTCATTAACAGAGTGCTTAAAGTCAGTCGACTACGCTATCATCACCCCAAGCTACATTTTCGACTAGGGGTGAGCAAAATCCTCAATTGGTCTGCGCTCTTTAATCGACATGATCACCCACGATGCATGCAGTTGATTAAACAGATTAAAACATCCTATTGAAACTGTAAGGTAAGAATTCTGTGTTCTCCTGCACATGTTAAGCCATTGCGGAAGGAAGTAAGGAGAAGACTCATCAAGAAAAGTGTCAACAGATGACCCCTTGTAAAAATTAATGCATATCTAGGGGGTGAAAAGAAACCTTGGGGTGAGGGCTGTTGTCCCACGCAAACTGCCAACAAAATTCTTCTGTCTGTCTGTGTCTTTCTCTGTTTGTTTCTGTCTGTCTTTGCACATCCAGTGAGATTAAGCCAATGGAAGAGGAAATAGAGATACAGACAACACATATTCAAGAAGTATTTACACCTAAGTCAACTGTCACAGAGAACTATCATCTGGATATTCATGCAATAAGCACATAAATTTCAGGATTAAAGCTGGCCAGCTTCATTAAGACCATGATCACCAGGGTAACCAGAAACTTTGCGGAACCGTCACCACATAATCTTCATGCAGTGGGCATTCCGTCAGTGACCTAAGTAAATTTTACATAAAGTGAGGCAACTCATTGTAATTGAGTGGGCAACTGACACAAAATTTGATGGTTATTGCCTAATTGTCAATGAAGTGAGAAAATGCTGTGAAAGTTAAGGTAAAATGAGTGAGTTAAAGGAAACTTTGCTATAAACTCTGAGTGGGGTCTTTGGCGCACTATGTCTCCGATCCTGACCAAAGCAAACAGGGACTCAGAAACTTTTCATGTGGCTTACTGCTGCATGTTGTTTTTCTCATACCTTGGGTAACATTTAAGTCTTGGATGTCATCATCGGTGAGGTCCCAGCTGGGGCCTGCGAGAATAACGTAACGCCCTGCCAATGACCTGCTCTCCATGTGCCTCAGAACTTTGAGGATGGTCTCTGAGGGTGCGGATATAAACACAGCTTTGGCATCTGGAGCCTTGCCCATAGTATCAAACATTGCATTCCATTCCTCGAGGTCGTCCGATTGAGGAATCTCAATGCTTTGAGCGAGACAGACATTGACCTGGACAAAAAAACAGACGTGAAGGTAAAGGAATGCATGATGAATTGCTATTGTCAAAATAGTGAGGGAATCTTTCCGTCTCAATGACACAGTCTCCATATATGGACATGCCAGCCATTTACCATTGAGGAAAATATTTTATATATTGGATTATGTAAGGCTGACTAGCACGTGCAGCCGTGATGAATGAAGTCAGTGACTGAAGTCAGATGTACCACCAACCACCACATGACACCAGTTTGATCGATTGGACAAAAGACAAAGCTTTTTGGTGGTCCAAAGTGTCTTACATCTTGGGGGACTGATTTCTTTCCAATAGAAGAGGGCTTTGGAGGCAAGTCGATACCAGCTATTATTGAAGTAAGATACAAATATTTAAACACTTTTCTTCTGAAAGTGTTTCATACAATACTTGGTATATTATGGGTTTATTGTCCCTTTTATTCAGCTCTACCAGTACCTATGAACTAAACTGGTTCTTTGTCTTTGACAAAGTTTTTAGTGTTCTGAGGATCACAGTTCTTAAGAATGCTATGTACTAAACTGAATTATCAACTAATTGCTTTTACTCAGTAACAACAATAGCAACAGATCCAGGAACTAACACAAAAACGTAGTGATGTAAGAAACAAGGACACCAAATGTCACAAGTTGGAGCTGCTGGATTACGGATATACAGTGCTTTGGGGATTTCCTCGAAACACATGTAGGGTCATTTTGATGAAATGTTATCACAATTGTTCCGTGATGACACAGAATATAAATTGAAATAAAAACTGTGGAAGAACTGTCGTTTAAAAGCAGAGCTGGTGGTGCTGTTGACAGCTGATCATTGAGCTAAGTTTGACGAGGGCATAATATATAACAAAACAGTCTGTGAGAATTAAGCCTTCGGTCTGCGGTTGGTTGAGTGAAACATTGGATTGTTGTGTCTGATCAAATTTCATCTTGAATTTTTCTGAAATCATGGAGCAGCCTTTGATAATTAACTCTTCATCTGTCTCCTGACATTTTGTGATCATCTGACATAACTTAAGTGCTATGTAATGGTATATTAAAGTTTCAAGTTCAAAAAAAAATGGGGTATGAAAACAATGGGTCATCCTACAATTGACATTCACAGAAACAGCACCAAGGAAAAGAGAAATTCAACATGGTTGTCTGTCTGTCAATCTGTCTATCTGACTGATTGCTGGACTATAGATCCACATGCCTGACATTATGGGTTCATTCCCACTGAACTTGTGAGTCTCTTCTCCCCCCTCCTACCCCTCTCCCTTGAAAAACTCTGAATTTTCTGGGTGTCACATGACTGCATTTTGACCTTATGCAAGGTAACAGATGCTTGGCTATCAAGGCTTTTTTCCCCTAGTAACCTGTGGCCTAGGTACAGTAGGTGGTCTGTCCATAGAAAGGAAGTACTGTAGCAGTGAAGGACAACTGTGCCAACTTAATGCAAGATTTTCCACTGAAGTTGTTTATGCTGGGGGACAGTCAGTAATTATTTTTTTCACCATGATCTGAGGGAGTCAGAATTCTCAGGGGGAATTTCAGGATCACTGAGTGAATATGAGCAGAAAACTGTGCACCCTAATGGAGAAACCAAATAGTGATGATACATACCCAACTTCCTGAATTAAAGTAGCTCAGCTTGGTTCTGGTTCCAGTAGAGCCATCGTCCACGTAGAGCAACTGGAAGAGGAAGACCTTATTTGAGCTCATGTATCTAAATAATGGATGGATGAAGGCAACAGCAGACGGTGTGATACGCCCCAAGTAAGGAAAACTGAAACTATTAATGGAGGGGTCATCTACATTATACGCCATCATTGGAACCTTCTTAGTGCTGACCACCTTGTTCACCACGGAGGCCTCCTCCAGCGTGTTTGGTCCAACGATCCCAAAGATGTGCTCTAGACGGGTACCTTCGGGAGACACGCGGGTGGTGGAGTGGCTCGTATCAAAGGACCCCTGACTCAAAAGATCCACTGCCAGGTCGCTCGCTCTTTGTGGAGAATTGCAGGTGTTAAAACCGTCCATTCCAATGGACACAGTGGGCAGGATGGAAGTATCGCTGTTGATGGTTTTGATAGCATACAGCATGGCTTCCACGTAAAGGACCCCGTTCGGTCTGAGGTTGCCACACTCCAAACTCTCTGGAACCAGTTCATTGACAGGGAATAACCCTGCAAGAATTAAGTCTCCCTCTGCGTATGCCTTTTCAAATGGAGAACAAAATGAGGGAAAGAAAAAAAAAAGGGATTTTCATCCTATGACAAAATTGAAAACTGCTAAAGGGGTGAACACCCCAACCCTCAACTGTTTTGTCAATTGCCAGAGGGTGAGTATCCCTGTCCAAATGTGACAGCTCTCCACTAATTCTCACCCAGTGATCTTGATAATATAACAATGACCTACTTGTCAGTGTCCAAATTTTGTGGGAGAGATATCACCAAAGCTAGATCATGGGTATGAACCACAGGTACACAGTTGTAGAAAGGCACCATGATGCAAAGTGTTGGACAAAATTACACAGTATTGCTGGACTGGCCTCATGATGGCAGCAAGACAGCAAAACAATGGGGGGGGGGNNGGGGCAGGGGGTTAGGCACAATGTCTTCAAGGAGTGTCAAAGAGGCAGCATTTTCATCACTGTTTTTATCTCTGGATCTAGCAGTCCTGCAACGGAAAAATTTGGTGGGTGACTGAAATTATCAGAAGACGATAGTTTAGTACTCACCACAAGTTTCTCCTGCTGTTCCCTCAGAAGTAAACACATGGGATCTAAGCACAACTCTCCACAAACAGATGGAAAAGATTGAAAATCATTGTCCAACTGTACAAATTTGCCATTGGTCCATCTTCCAATCTGAAAACATGCACAAGTTATCAGAATCATACATTCACATAATACCAGTTCATGTTCCTTTTTAGTGATCATACTGACTTCAGACCTGGGGTGCTAATTTCTGCAATCACTTGAACTGTACCACTTTTCTGATTTTTTTTTGGTTGATTGTTGTACAAGGAATAAATATCGAAGATAAAAGTTAAACCTCACATAATTGACCTACGTATATACTGTTAAGGCGATACTTAATGACCGTCAGAGTCCATACATGTACCTAGATATGCATTATCATTTTCACTTAACATGGGAGTCATCAAACCAACCAGCTGTGATAAAACATGAACAGATCTAGAGAGAGAAGAGAATGGGCTTCGATCTATTGGGCTTCAGGGCTCAGGGTCAAAGAAGCCCCAGGATATCGAAGCTCTGCCATAGTACTGTTTCTGAAAAAAATTTCAATGATTCTCAATATCAAAGTCCCTCCAGCCAGACTCAACCATGCATGGTTTCAAATAGTTCAAGAGAAGCAACGTGAGGGGACAGTAATAGTTAGAAGTTTGATAATGGGAAATTAAATTTGGAACATTTATAGTGTCTGTAATTGGTATAATAATAACCAAATAGAAAATGAACTAAAAAAAAAATGGACTATAAAATTATGTAACATACTAGCTATGTGCAAATATATGTAGGGACCAAAGCAATATGCAGTTGGTGTACATGGAGTGGCTGCAGACCAAGATATCTGGTGAGGTTAGGAGAGGGGGTGGGAAGATTTCAAGGATATTCAGCAGAGAGGTCTTATCTGGTAAGAACTGACATCCATTTGGTAAAGGGATGCAAGGAAGAGGAAGCAATGATAAACCTCTATCAAATTCTTCAAATTAGACATTGGGTATGTTACATTCAAAAGGAAGTAGGAAAATAAGCAAAGCTCAGATTGCACTAACCTCACGTTTTGTGTCCACAAAGAAGGGCGATGCCATGATTGTGAATGCAGTTTCCTCAGGGTCCCCGCTGGGCTTGAACGCCACCCTTCTACTCGTGCCCACCTGACTGAAGATATCCACTGCTTTCAGCATCTCAAGATAATGTTCCTGAGTAAAAGTCGGTAATGGATCGCAGATGGTACCGTTACAAGACAAAACACCAGCCAGTGCCTGGATATGAGCATCCACTGCATCAATGACTGTTGCTACAAATGGGTTTCTTTCATAAGATCCCACGTGTTCCTCGACTGCAGATGAATTGCACACGTCTCTTCCATCTCTTCCGTCAAGACTGCACGAGTATCGGGTCTCCCAGAAGTATTGGAACCACGGGTCGGCGTGTCTGCTGTGGTTGGATGGGCTCAAACCCCTGAAGTACATGTTAAATTCATCTTCCGGGGATGTAAGCAAGCTCTCCGGTATGACACTGAAAATTCCTTGAGTAAAGAGTCCAGAATTCACCTTCAAGCTAATAAAAAACTTGTGGGGTATGAAATACTGGAGTAGAGGTATTGCTGATGAGCTGATTCCAGCCACAAATTCTCCAGCACTGTCATCTTCTGATATTAACACCACAGAATGTACAACTGATTGGTAGATGGCTGAAAAGATCCTGTCAACTTCTTCAGTGATATCTTCTGCTGTGACATCCAGCTGGAGATGCTGAGACACACATATCTTATTTTGTATCGCCATGTCAAGGAAGAGGTTTGCCTGAAGGGTTGACTCTTCATCAGTGGTAGACACCAGGATCACGTAGGTCACCTCAAGCGTGTTCATTAAGTCTTGGATCACCTTGGTATATATTAAGAGCGAAAGCAAATAACAATGTAATAGCAAAAGCAATGAAAGGATCCAACCAGGAGGAAGGTTTATCTTGGAATAGTGACATGAGTCATGTGTATACAAAGATTCAGAGATTAGCTGTCACACAGTTTTCTCACACATGTATAGAGGGATGTGTTCAAATGGTCGTTTAAACCTAGAGGGCAGAATGGCCATAACAGAAAAAAAAACGAAGACAGGAATCAACTTTATCCTGGACTGTTGGACATGGCAAGTGCCGACTAATATCTATGTATGGTAAGCTTTCAACAAATATATTCCAACAAATTACAACTGGTCTAATTGGATGTAATAATCATACTCTGGTTATAACTAGGGGTGTACTGGATTTGAAAGTATTAAATCCGGCCAGAACCAGATTTGTCGGATTTACACAATAAAAATTCACTCAGAATTCCAGCCAAGTTTGCCAGATTTAGTCAAATGAAAGAACCATAACCTTCTAGGTGGGATTACTTTGATTTAATTTCTACGTAAGCAGAAGTTTGGAACTTTTATTGGTAATATAACCAGAATGTCTACTGTATATCTTTAATCTGTTACCATTATAAGGCTTACCCTGGTGATTTCCCCATATATAAACTGTTGAATTTTGGCTTTTGTGATTTAATGGTGTACAATAGTAGAAACTGGTACCAGGGTTTCCTCTGGGATTTTCAGAGTATGAGGGGGTGAGGGCAAATTACTTAACGCCCCATGAATTTTGGGTTCAAATCCGTACTTACGTTCTTCAAGAATGGGTGATTCTAGGAATTTGACCATGACATAAACGTGTGACGCAGTAATTATAGCATTTTTTGGCGAGGCGGTCTTAAAAAGTTGTGAGGCAGCCGCCTCCGCAAATACTGTAAGTACTGATATCTTTAAATATGTAAGATTTCAGTGTTTTTCTGTTTGGTAAATATTTGTTTTGAAAGCTTTGGGTTGATCCATTGGTCAACACTTTCAACTTTTCAAAGATCAGTACTCACTTCTACTTTTGCAAATACCTGTCTTTTCTGAGTGGAAAGATAGTCTTCGTTGAGCTTTTGGACTGTTTAATTTAAGATGATCAGAGGACGTACGCTTATTTTCGATTGCAGTACCCAAATATTTGTAAGAATGAACTTGTTCTATACCTCCATCATTTACTGTAATCGAACTATGAACACAGGTTCTTTTTCCTGGAATCGAAAACTACTTCTTTTGTTTTCTTTACATTCAGTGCTCAGAAATTTCTCTTACACCAGTCTACAAAGAGTTGGATGTCACGCTTTATAGGAATCAGTACTATCATTGAATCAGAACCAGTTATGACCATATCATCTGCCAGTGCATATTTAAATCATCGAACACTTCTGATCGGTACCTATTAGTTGCATCGGGATATGAAATTTTCAACAATGACATCATGATGAACATTTCCCTCAATTGCAAAACAATATCACGAAATCATCATAGGG
The DNA here is from genome assembly GCA_009801055.1 of Stichopus horrens. NCBI lineage: Eukaryota > Metazoa > Echinodermata > Holothuroidea > Aspidochirotida > Stichopodidae > Stichopus > Stichopus horrens. Next base: position 4,629 of record VJOZ01014913.1, on the reverse strand, counting down.
GTAAGTTAGAACCAAAGTACACTTGAATAAATATGTGTAAAACTATGGCTTACGTACAGAAGTCACATTTTACAGCCTACGTATAACCTTCATTCTCACAAGACACTTTACGTTCATGTAAATCAAGTTCAAGTTTGTAAGGTCTGATTTCTAGTTTCCTAACACAATTTAGTGTAGTATGTGATCCAGATCTGTTCTATTACATATATTTGTTTCCTCAAATGCACAAACTACATTGTTGGTTTGGGTTATTTAACTCTATTTTTTTCCTCAAATGTACAAACTATATTGTTTCTTTGGGTTATTTAACTCTTTCCATATATTTTTTTACCTCAATTGTGCAAACTATCTTGTTTGTTTGGGTTACTTAACCAACAATATCAGGATCAAAGTCTCAAAACAATATCATTTTCCAATATCACAATATCAGAACAATACTAGTATATACTGTATGTAATCACTAGTATGACGACAAAACAAAAAAATTGATAAACAGCAATCTTGAGGTGTCCCAGTACTGATCAACGACTTTACAGCAGAACATAAACCTTTCAATTGAACAAACTGGGTTCTATCTCTTAAACAATTTAAAATCCACAATGCTAACTTACAACTTACACCTAAAAGCAATAACTTATTGGTCAATATATGGGGTTGGATAGAGTTAAAAGCACTAAAAAAATTAAAAAAAAAAAAGATGTGGCTCTGACAAATGAATTATGAAATTGTATTGCTAAGAAATAAAAGCACTGCATCATCAAAGCGCCGCTTTGCTCGGTATGCAAACTGCAATGGATCCATAATGATATTTTTTATTCCTTCAACAAAAGCTGCAAAATAAGTTTTTCAAAACATTTCATGATAATAGAGGTAAGGACAACAGGACGATAATCATTTAATGACGTGATAACTTTTGATTTTGGCACTGGAGTACGTGCCAAAGTCTTCCAGATTTAAGGGATATCACCAGAATTAAGAAGCAATTGCAAACTCTTATTAAATATAGTAGCTAGTTGAACTGCACAACTTTTTATGACCTTATTGCTGTAATATCTGTTCTTCTTAAATTTGACCTCAAAAAATAAATTACACACATCAATTTTGGTAAGAAAAATTTGATTTAATAAGATTATTAATATCCAACAATTATTATGAAGATAATCATGAAATATCAGTGTTTCATGAATAGCTTTGATTTTTACTGCATTACCATTTTTCTTTTAACATGTTCCAATTTTCTTCAATACCTTAATTAAACAAAGTAGAAATTGGTTAGCTTAATATAGAGTAGTGGAAACAATATCCTGGCTAGTGCACACAAACACTCTAACGACTCAGCAGTCATGCTCTCTCATACACAAACAAGCAGAGTCACATGCATGCTGTAGGAATTGCTTAAGAATGAGGTGGGGAGGGGGGAAAAATGACTGTAAAGAAAAGAAGAGAATAAATACATGGATCAATCCCTCATTATTCCCTTGATCGCGGCTACTCCCGATTGATTCTGAATAATGCTAGTCCTAAAGTATAGGCTGTAATCTGCACAGATGGAATCTTCAATATATGATGTTTTTAATACTTTACACTGATCTTATAGTTTTGCAAGGGGAAAGCTTTCTGTTGAAAGTCCAACACATAGGATGGCAGAGTGCCAATGCAACTATACTGCAGTTTGCAACTGTATTGCAGTTTGAAATATGGTTGCAATTGTAATTTTATTACATCACATTTGACAATTTTTATCTGTGAAATCATCTTGAGGTTGTGATGCTACTGTGTTGACAGGTATCACATGTGCAGATTCCTACACATCTCATTTAATTTTGCGTTTCATTTCTCAACTAAATGAGGGTAATGTTTTCGACTTGGTGCAGTTCACCATCGTCACACGGAAAAGCACTTTGTATCACTAACTATCGGAATAACCTGCAAGGGGGAGCAACTTTCCCAATATTTTAGTACCCATACCTATTCCCACAAGTTATATAGTTGCGATTCCCACAAGTATAGGTACGATTACTATAGATAGATTTATTTTATTCTTTTTGACTTTCAAGAGAATTGTTTCAAGATGACCTAATCATGTGGTGTAGCTGTCAGTTACAACTTCAATTTCAGGCTGTGTCTTGAAGACAGCATCAACTGTAGTTCAACCATCTTTTGCCATTTTTCAAATGTAATGCTATCCTGATTTCTTAATGAAGTAACAAAAATTCCAAAACATTTTAATTAAATAACTTCAGAGAGTGTATGCTCTTAAATTAAAACAGAACTGGCATTGTGTTATGCTGTCTTCAACATCAATGGGTATGCTAAACGTGTTGGATATGTTTCACAGTGTATTCTGTGTCTTAAAAAAAGAGTACCTACTCTGATCTCTTCAATATGCGAAGGTATCGTCCGGGTAATGTACTCTTGCCCATTTGTTGTGGACTGTTGCAGTAGGCTACTTGAATACCCCGTGGTGACTACGAGGGCATTGGACATCAAAGGGCCAACAACAGCACCAACGTCATCGTCCAAGGAAGTGATTAAACCTGGTATATTGACAACAGAGAATACTCAAACAGAAAAATCTGTCCTGCACAATTTTTTCAAAACTAAGACCACACTGCATTACTACCTGCAATGAGATCAAATTTAACCTCAGATTGTACCACTTACAGCTCTAGGAGAGCAAAGACTTCAAACGTGTCACATTTTATGGACAGATCCAGCAAGTGTAAAAAGTGAAAATGTCTTAGGCACCACGTCAAAAGTTGGCCTCCCAGCCACTGGCACAGCTGCGCTGCAGCTGCTGTTGTTGAGCTTAGGAACAAAAGAGAACCTTAGCAACAAGGTCTTGCCAGCCTGTGCAGCTGGCTGTGCCACTGAATATCCTTATATCCTATTGTGACCTGTGAAAATGTGGCTGGACGGCCACTGCAGCCACATACTCTTTGTTACTGAGTTTATCCTAGCGACACTCAGCGGCAACTTGCCAGTCAACTTTTGACATGGTACCTTAAATGGAGTGTAAAGTGTAGTACAACATACCACACTCCTTGACATTTGGAGCAGTTGGCATTTCCTGTGATCAGCCACTCACCATGCGACTTCTCAAAAGTCACCACGGCAAATGTAGAACTTACTTAACAATAATTATCCACACTTACAGGAACCACTGAAATATGTAAACAGTGTGGACTGTGAGCTATTAATTTGAAGCGTGTCACATACCATCCACCAGTATTAAAACATTCCTTCCCTTGAAAGGCCCAGGCCCCACATTTCTCAGATGGAGGATAAATTACATGATTCCAGGATACTTCATTTGATATTGATGACTTAATTGTCACAAGTGCCACACACAAAACATCACATATCAACAGGAGACTGAAGACATTTTAGTCGAGTGGGGATGATGGAGAAAAGCCTTGCAATGAGAAATTTACCTGGTTTGACCTTCTCTCCACATCCTTGGACGGTACTATTTTCTCCCTGACCAATGATGCGGTCCTGCAGGAACGACACGGACTTGTCCACGGCTACAGCCCCGGAGTAACACATGTCATATATCTCGAGACCTTAAGTGGAAACGATGAGAGGAAAACCAAATGCATGCATGGAGGCTCACTTGAGTGGCAATAGAGACATGCCATTTTACAGTCATATAGTGCTACGCAATCATCGACAGATAACCCAAACCTGACCCCAGAATGACATGTGCACTCTCTAAAATTAAGACTGTCCATATTTCAACATGCAAGAGTAAAAAAGCAAAGTTCATACTTTCAAGTAAATAAAAGGAAAGAAGCAAAAGTGTGAGTCAAAATAATAATCAATGATCACCCGCCTTTAGGCACTAGCATGGGTTAAATTGAAGAATCCTAGCTAGTGACACACTGACAAAAAAACTTCTGAGACGAACATCTCATACATAGTGTGAGCTGCAGTGGCCAAGATGTCATAATACATCGGAGGACTCTACTAAGGGGGAGGGTGAGAGGGGGACGCCAACCTGCAATTCGAACATCAGTGATGTTGTAGATCAACTGCCATTTTGGTTCTTAATGAGACACTCCTCGTTTCCTTATAAAAGGAGTCGAAACCTGTAACTGCCTAACATGAATTGCAAAAACACCGTTAGGTGAGAGCCAACATGAAGTCTCCTGTGAACTGATTACTTGTAAATATATCTTACAAAGTACTGTAGCTTTAATCCAATACGCCTATTTTTTAAAAGATTATTGGCACATGAAGTAGTGTTAAGCAACCATCACAAACTTAATAACCACATCACATCTTTCCCCGAGGCATAACTCATTTGAAGATTCTGTGTACATATGTTGTTGATCTTCTCGACAAGTTTCAATCGGAAATCTAACTGGTAGTGGTCACCATCTCTCTCATCGTACTTTTTTTTTTCTTGGGAAAGTACTACTTTGAAAGATACCTGGGTTTTACAGCTCTGGTTGCAGCGAGCATACCATATTCCAAATCTCCAAGGGTGACAGGTCACAACTGTTAAAACACACTCAACATAAAAAAAGAAACATGATTCTAGCTGCTGTGACTGATGGATTCATCAAAATTTAAAAGAACAGGACGCAATGTTCGAAATACTCAAAAAAAAAAAAAAAATTATGA
>VJOZ01014907.1:0-13157 GCA_009801055.1 Stichopus horrens | reverse complement strand
GGAAATGAAATTTTGGTGCAAAATTGGCTTTTTTTCTCAAAAATCAGCAAATTTCACTCTCTGTACTACAAAAGTGATATACCTTGAATATTTATCGCTAGGTATAGTCTTTGCAAAATTTTACATTAAATGGTCAACTACTTCTAAAGATATGCTGAAAATAACAATTTTTGGGCAACATTTGATTTTTTTCTAAAAAAATCAGCAAATTGGATTCGATTTATCATACAACTAATAAGTCTTAGACATATCTGCATCATGCACAACCTTACCAAGTTTAAACTTAATCGCTAACATACTTTTCAAACTATTCTGGAAAAACCACAATTTGGACAGGTCCGGACGCACACACATAAACACACGCGCACACACACACATACACATTGGCACGGACACGTTTTCATTTATACTTCCCAACAGGACCCTCCTTTACCCATGGTCACAGTACCATGGGGTACAGAACGGTTGCACATTACAATACATAGCTCCACTAGCCAAGTGACTACAGTATCTCATCTTAGCCCCTATAGGGCGATGAGAAAATTAATACAACTCTCAAAAACGTTGCCAATCCATCCATTTCAAGCATATGCTATGTGTTATCTGCTCTTTGCAAAATAGACAGTATATTATCATCATTTGGTATGCTCATTGTTTTGATGTTAAAGCAACCTTCATTTGTAAAATTTTGTTGAAATTTTCTTTTATTTTTCTCTGCATTTTAGTCGGGTCGTACACAAGCTCGTAGTTCACATGTCTTCAATTTTTTTTTAAATTACAACTTTTCTTATGATGATTTATCCGAAATCACGACTTAGCGTTCTCAAGTTGAGGGAACGAGCCATCGATGCTTGACTTTCTTATATCTGACATCCAGGGAGGGTGATAATCCCAACTTCCTGCTTAGAAGAGACAACTCATATGCAGTTGATCAGCTGGTTGTCAGAGAAGAGAATATCATAGTATATAGAGTATAATACAAAAGCAAATACTTTATTGACAAAAATTGCCAAGGCATATTTATATGTTTGTTGTAAGGTGCAAATTCCTTGAGAACACTTTGATACGCACTACCATCAACCTGCTACTGCCAGCCCTTGTGCAGAGGAACTAATAAAATAGATAATCTGTGATGAACGAATAGAGAAAATACAATAAAACCTGAACGGGGCCTGGTCATTCTAGCTTCCTGTCAGGAAATGCCAAATAACTCACTCAGAGCATACATATCGTGGTAAGCCTGTAATGGAATGTGGAAGCAATGTTTTAGGGTCTTTGGTACGGGTCCAGCAAAATCATGATTTTTATTTCTTTTATTAGCTGTAACAACACCACGACATATGAAACTTCTAAATGAGGTTCAATACTTTTCCGGCAATTGCGAGAATTCAGCAACACAAGAGCAAATTCGTAGAAACTTCATAAACTTGTTACAAATGGACGAACATCTTGACGCCACTTACTGCCAGGGCAATCAGAATTGCACGATTGAAAACGTGCAGGTCATCTGCGGAAACGTGACATCATCAGGGGGAAGTCGTAAGAGGCGCTCTATTTCTTCTTCACTAGAACGACAAGATCTTTTAAGAGACAGTCATTTTTACCAAGAACGACGACAGAAAATCCTCTTCTTTCAGGAGACAAACAGGTCAAAGTTCCCCTCACGATATCGTAGGAATACGGTCTCTCAATATGAAGTTAAAATTTACTTTGATCTTCTCGTGGATATAACTCAAGGATCTGACGATGATTTCGAGGAGGAGTTGTATGCGGCTGAAGCTTCCTTGTACGGCTTATCAGATGAGATAGCTCGCAGGGTTGAAACTGGAGAGCTTGTTCCTCAGGTACTTATGCAATACTACATGAGACAAACTAACATGTCTCGTACAAGTCGAAGCAGTAACGTCTTTCAGTTATTTAATTAAAAAAAACTTCGGTGAAAAGAATAGTTTGATTAGAAACAGTAAGCCATTCTCTTATTTGTAGATTTGAAAATTGTATTAAAATGTATTTTACTGCAATTACTGCAATTCAACTACTTAAAATTATTGACTTTCTTGAAAGAAAATTGCTCCGTTGGTATTTATCCTATAACGTTTTTGTATATAAGTTTTTCGCATTAGGATGAACATGAATCATGATTACGTGCATGTGACTAGAACTCATGACAATATTTCGAATGTGATAGCGATGAGTTGACACGGTTTGTGGACTAGGTTGATGAAACTTGATAAAATGACACATTGCATAGATTTTTTGAGGGCTTGGTTTTAACGTCTTGCCCAAGAAAAATCGGTTGTGTGCCTGAACCTAACATGAAGCCTTGCAGTGGGATTTCGCGTATGGTTGATTCTGGAAATCAAATATGAAGGATACACAGGCAAGGGTAATACACTACCTCCATCGTGTAGGAAGTAGCTTATTAAAGAGGATACAGTTGCAATTACTGCTATACTAATGAAAAGAGCATTGTTCTCTACAATTTCCTAGACGAAGTGAAGTGTAAAAAAAATCTTTTGCAAAATTCATAATTAGGCCGAACTAACCGAAGGGTGTACAAGAATACCGAGACATTAACCTACTACTCACTACTATAAAACGTTGAGCAAACGACACATAACCAGGGGTTGAACAACGTACATTGGACCAACGTTGGGCCAATGTAGGACAGCCAACGGAACGGTTCTTTCGATTAACAACCAACCGTTAGCTAGCTCACCAGTATGTACAACGTTGGGCCAATGTTACACAGCCGGCTGGCAGTGTACATTGGGTCAACGTTGACCCAACTTAACTCTTGCTGCAGTGTATTCGACCAACGTTATGCCAACGTTGGACCAATCTAAGAGAATTTCGGCTGATGAGCATGCAACTACAGACCCGAATTACAGGTTCTAAATATATGTAATCCAGAATTACAAGTCAATTAAAGACAAAGAAGTTATTCAGTTGAATATATCGTGAGGTTATTACTTGACAGTAGGAAACAGGCTTAATTTAAACATTATTGCTTCTGTTAATAAATAACGCACGAAAAGAGTTGTGATCAAACTGTGTGTATGTGATGATTTTTGTATTGATACCAATGTGATGTAAAGAAACTCCAAATGTTTTAATACTCTTAAACCAAGTACAATTACAATAGATGGCTTAGGTGCAGAGTAATCTGAATTAGTGACCTGAAGATCTCCGTCATCTGTATTGCCCGTTCATGCTGCACCACCTAACCAGATGGGAAAGTGGATCTGGAGACGCACATGTCATAACGTTATGCCTACCTTTTCACTCTCTTATACCGTTGAGAAGATGGCTGAATGTTTGAAACATACATATTACACACGGCATTGGTATGCTATTAAAGAATGTAGGATGTTTTAAAAGTTGGGCCAACGTTATTGTTAAAACGTTCGTCATGATAGGCATTAGCCCAACGTTGGCAAATGTTGTTAAGATGACAGTTGGAAATATGTTAGCTAGTGTCGGATTAAGAATGTTGTCCCAAATTGGAGCCAAGATCCGCCAACCGTTAGGCTATCGATTGGACCAAGTAATTTGCTAACGTTGGTCCAACGTGATTTTGCTCTCTGGACTTACACACACGTCAACGTCAAACCACGTTATACTCCTCCCGTGCTTCAAGTATCACTGTTAAGTTGTCTCCACTGGATAAGGATACAGAATAAAGTAAAAAAAAGTTATAGTTACTAGAGAGTGCCAACGAATATTCCCCCATGTGAAGTAACTTATCCTACTAATCTGCGAAGCAACCTCGGCTAACCGCAAGAGACAAGCATTCTTGCAAAGAAACGTTTCCTTTCTGCGACATAGTCTCAAATATTTGTAACAGTTTCTCTCTCCCCCAAAGTAACGTTTTTTTCTCTCTCGCCTTTTTAGGCGTTTGGGGCAGTGACGTACCGTACGGGGGGGNNGGGGGGGGGGGGAAGCAGTGAAGTACCGTTTTGGGACTATTAGTAAGAGAAAATCCTCTTTGTATTTAAAGTAGTACAATTTCCTCTGTGGCAAGGTTGGCGCTAAGTTGCTCGAAAAGTGAAGAAACAATCATTTCAGTAGTTGCGTAGGACCAGGGATCTACAAGCAAACTATCTAGTTATGTAATGCAATAACAACCTTTGACACCATGGGACATTTGTCGTGGGTTTGAAGAGTTGGGTTTATGCATCGCCAAGCTACATTATGGGCTGGCATTTTCCCAGCGTGAAACTCGTAAAACTTATGGTTATATATGTACACTATCAGTGTCGGTTTGTGTAGATGAACAATAACGGTCAAAGAATCCTTACAAAGGTGGAAAAGCTAAAATCTACGAGAATTTACTTTGAAACTACCTAAGAGACTTAACTATATAAGAAGGTTATTTTATTCAATAGTAGGGTATGTTCAGTTTCATTGTGCTTATGGTTGTTTTGCTTTTTCGTGGTTTATATTGATGCGATTTACTCTACTACGAAATGCTCGTAAGCTGAAAACATACGTCTTTCATAATACTACACTTACTTTATTTTTAGTACTACCATAGACAAACTACCCAGCATGAAAAATACCAGGTAATATAAAACGTAATGATATCCTTCTGTGACTGAAAGGTTCTAATTGTGAAATGTTTTTATTTGCAGGTCGAGGGACTGAATCTGACTGTACATGACAATCCTGTCGTATATCATTACATTAACGCCGTCTGTGAGGCAGGGTTTTCCAGTGATCCTGTCACACTAGTCTGTGGTAAATTCATAAACTAAAGAGCCTTTTATATGCTTACAACTTTTAACTGATAAACGGTAAACAATTTTTCTTTGAATCTGCTTAAGTCGTTTGCTGATATCAGACAGTAAAGGTTTGTTTCTTTGAGTATTTTATAATGTACAACACCTCAGACATGATTCGTCTTATTTAGTGGGTTTACTTTCAACATGGATGTCTACACTGATTAGAACGTATAGATCTTCAGCAAATAACTATTGTGGACTTACTTAAAGGGAATATCCAGTCAGACCAACTTTATTCTGAAGCATCGGCTCATGATAATGTTACAGATCTTTTCTTTTATCCCTTACAAACATCTTTCGATGTGCTTTAAAACACAAATATTAAATTTTCCAGATATAACAATAAATTATTCGGAATAAGTCTTAAAATTCAGTGACAACAATTTTGTCACATATGAGTAAATACAGTTACATGAAGAAGGATAGCCGACTTTACTAGCTCAGAATGGGACATATGCTTTCCCTTTACCCAAACGCTGTGTGTTAACAGTTGTCAAGTGTATCTTGACAAGTTTCACTCATTACATATAAGCATTTATAACTTTGACAGAGTAAGAACGTCACTGATGTTGTTTGATTGTCTTTAAAACTGCTATAATAACTCAAGGTCATCATCTCAAAACCTTTTGCAGAATTTAACAGAGTTTGTTAGATATTTCAAGCTATTGTCATAACATGTTTCAACTTCTGCTTTTGTGTTTGAAGAAAGTTGACTATGTTGTGGATTACTTTCGTGTCGTATTAAGGGTTATGTGGTACTCTTTGTCATGTGTTTGTTTCTGTTGCAGGTGCCTGCCCCACCGGAACGTTTAACAACGAAGACGAGGATACCTGTGATCCTTGCCCAATCGGTTTTTATCAGAATGACACCGCACAGGTCTCATGTAATTCTTGCCCGGTGGGAATGTCTACGTTAGACAGAGGTTCAATAAACATAACTGAATGTTTACGTAAGTTTATGGTTAGTTTCAGTTTTATAACGTAGGTAATAAATGTTTGGCAGCAATCGTGACAAGTGATTCTAAGAAAAAGGAGGTACCATTTACAAAGAAGTTTATCATGATAAATTGATAAGACGCACACAGAAAAGAGAAAAAACCCAGAAAGACACAGTAAGTTACTTATGATGTTAATATCTATAGACTCTGTGTAATTATCCCACTGCACAAACGTCGATGAAAATTTTTTTTTTCCGCTTTCGTTCACATCTTGGATCAGGGTTTAGAACAACTGTGCTTTGCCATATTTCTTTGACATAGCCTATAAGAGGGTATTTTGCACATAGGGACTACTTGAATCGCTGTTATCCCAAAAAAACAATTATTATGCGTACACTTAGAGAGGAAACATTCGTTTTGGAAAATATGTCTTCAAGCTGTTTTTTTAAGAACTATAATACCGCATAACCATCTGAGTGAGGCAATGAACCAGTAACATAAGCTTACAACATGATGTGCATGTAAGATAAAAACAATTAGCATGTTGTTTCGGTAATCATACTTGACCTTTTTGTATCCTACCATAAAGTCGCTTCTGAGGACTCAAATGTATGTGCAGCTAGAACAGGATAATGTAGATGACTGCAAAGCTATCTGTCTGTCTGTGTGTCAGTTTGTTTGTTTGTCTGTATGCAGGTCCACTGTACCTCAGCAAGTATTGTATCGTATCTGGACCCATCTGGGTTGCAACTAGGCAAGTTGGTGTCCATATGTACCATATGGGTTCCAGATGGGCGCCATGTGCGCCCTATGGACTACGTTTGCACCATTTTACCCAAATGGGGTCCAGATGAGTCTCATCTCGGCAAAGTTGGTGGAGCGTAATTCCGCTTTTACAACTAACGTTTTCTTTTCGCCTCATGCATGGCCTAATATACAAATTCTGCACTGTACTCCACCTGTTGAGTATGTTGCACCATTTATATATACTGTTTGAAATCAGTGTATAAACTATTTCGCAAATACTCGTTAATACTTATATTCATGTTTGTCACTGCATCTGGATCTATCGCATTAAATGTAAGTAATTCTTAATTACATGATAATTAAAAGTCTTAAGCCTTAGTTCATTGTACATATTGTGGGAGTTTATGCACATGTCATGTATGCATAGGTCTCATGGCAAAAGCGTTGTTGTTGTTGTAAGTGGTGGTGGAGATTAAACAGGTTGTAGCTCACATTAATTAAATTACGATAATTTTGCTTATGCATACATATCGAGCCCAACATACTCATTCACTAGTCTTTCCTACAATGCATATATTTACACATGAATGTATAATTAAGAATAATTATCTTGCACAGATTGAACATATGTAGTCTATAAATAACCCATATAATCCTAACCCCCATTGCCACTCGGAGCACTTATAAGATTGTTCGTCGTGGGAACATAACCGAAGAGGTATATTCAGTCGATCAATTACTGACAGAGTCAGACAAACACTGAAAGCTTGTTTATTTACGTCTTGCATCGTATGAAGGGTTAAACCTGTCTCACTTCTACGTATGATGCAGTTATTGTAAAAGTTTACACAGCCGTGAAGGTACACAGTCGTTTTAGGATTTTTGTGTAAGGTAAAAGGAGCGTAGACTTGGTTTTAGGATGGAGGGGGTGGATATCTAGCCGGAACTCTGAAAAATTAGTTTTGCTTATGGTCATATAAAGGTAGCGAAACCAATGTTATACACAACTTTCATGGCCTTCCACTTTTCAGAATAAGCAATTGTTGGTAGGGGAACAATATTTAACGTAACAGAGTGATCCTTTAAAATCAAACGAAAATATAATAATTTCAATAAAAGGAAGCAATAAAAAGGCGTTTGTTGCATTTTTAAAACCTATGTATATGCATATAGAATGATAGATCATTCACAATAAGGAAAGGCAGTGGTGTTCTTGTCTTAAATAAGTTTTCTCACACATAGAAATTCGGCTATCTGCTGCTGAACAATAATTTGTTTACATAAACTTCTCAAAATTCAAATTAGACATCTTCCGGTACTTATCTCATCTCATGCATTTTTGATGGGACTGCAGATGGTTGCACGACGGCTTAAGCTACTTTCTGAGTATGCCATGCCAGTATTCTAAACGCTCTATTTCCATTTAACTTAAGTTTTCTTGAAGCTCCAAGGTCATCTTTATACCACATTTGTATACGCTTTATGGTCCACTTGTTTGATTTTTTGTTACTCTCCCCAGAATAATTGGGATGCAAAACGATGTATGATTCCCCAATATCTTCTTTGGCGGGCAATTCACCCCCCCCCCCCCNNATCGACGACACCGAACGCAGATACTACATTCATTTCAGCAAATGTGACTCAATCTGCAAAAAACTCTCACTAATTGTTCTAGTGTACCTTTATTTAGTTATGATTTATTTTTCTTTAGGTCTGCCAACAGCCTGGGTAAAAGATTTAAACAAATGTCTTGTACATTAATTTGATTAAGAAAATGTTACACACTATTTTAGAAATTGTAAAGTTGTCAATCTCGGGTACTCAACTCCTTCTCGATTGTGTTGGACTCCGTCGGATTCAAAATAATTGGGTCTTGGTATTGGACTCTGATTGTGTGGTTTCAAATACAACATTGGCTGAAAGTTGGTTGCATTCATACAAATTACAAAATTCTTATCATTTATATGATTTCAGCTATCTGTGAGCCTGGCTCATCATCTCCTACAGGATTGGCTCCCTGTTCTCTGTGTGACATTGAGTCTTACCAGCCGGCCATGGGTGCCTTAGAGTGCGTTGGATGTCCAAATGGAACGCTCTGCCTGGCCAGTGGGGCTACTTCAGTTGAACAGTGTCTTGGTGAGTTATTGCTTCACCTGTAATTAATCGGTATAGTAACTGTGATCTAAAGTCAAAATTTACTCTAAATCCGAAAATCTAACTCATCTCGATGTCAATCAAGCACCTAATGATTTACTGGTTTGCATGTTTTGAGTATTGCAAACAGTTTTTATCTGCGAGAATTAAGAGTGATATCAAAGAAGAATTACAAGAAGATATCGAATTGAGGTATTATGGATGCGACTCACCTACATGTATCCCAAACCATCATCATTGTTCCATCGTCAATGTATTATAAAGTAGCTAAGACTTCTGTGATCCATCCCACTAAATTATGCCATAAAATGCACCTATCTTACTAATCATTTTATAAATATAAGCTTTAGAAAGCATTGCTTTTTTATTGCCCTTCCGACTTGTTCTGCCAGATCAATGTCTCCCTGGAACGTATTCGTCAAGTGGTCTAATTCCTTGTACTCCATGTGCCGTTCATTCTTACCAACCTATGAAAGGAGAGACCTTTTGTCACCCATGCCCAGACGGTTACATTTCTTCAGAGGAAGGATCTGTCTACCGTAACAGTTGCTCAAGTAAGTGTAGAAGCCAGTAAGTTTGTGTAAAAGTACGTTTCAAGGTAAGCTGGTTCACCAAAGTCCTTTAACCCCTCAATTCTACAGTTGCAAAAATTGAAATTCAAGCACAATTCAAAATATAAAGATCACATACTGAAATATCACATGAAACACCTTGCCAGATTGACAGGTTTTTTAGTCTTCTTAGTTAAGTTTTGCTTCTTGACACAAACTTATCTTAAATATTCGGAAATAGTAATGATGACCAGATCATGGCGATTAGGAATTGAAATTGTCGATTGCTCACATATTCAATTGAGATACGGCAAACATCATTTGCACCTTTCAACTTGGTGAACTTTTAGTATCTTTTCTGATATACATGCAGGACTAACGAATGATTTTACCTCTTTTGTCTAAACAATAAAGACTTGCTAAGTATACTTTATGCTTGTGAAGATACTTTCTGAAGAAAGAAGTTATTACAACAAAATAGCTTCGAAGTATCTTAGTTATTTCTTTAGAAGTTTAATCTTAGAACAATAATATAATAAATAATAAGTGATGTAGAATATCACATATTGTATGTGTTGCATAATGTTACATTTACCATACCGTATCTCTTACACTAAACTAGAGACCCCAACCTCTCCTCTTTATTACAAATCCCCATCGCCTTAGGGCAGTTTTATAACCTCATACTGTGATGATCCGCATGGTCAATTAAAATCGTTCTTGTAAAGTAGTTCAGATGTGTCAAAACAATGTCCAGTCTTTCTTGAGCTGTATAGCAAGGGCTATTAGGTGCCAAGTCGCTAGGCAATATTTGTGTAAGAGCATGAAAGAGGGTCTATGGAACATTTTAGCACAATCATAACGTCATGGTATTCTCATTCATTACTTCTCTGTGTATTGCCTCCAATATATTTTTAACTTTATTTTTGCATTCTCAACCTTGCAGTACCAACTGGTTATACCCTATGCAATTCGGGTCCATGTTTTAATGGTGGCACATGTATGCCAGGACTATATACCTTCAACTGCACCTGTCGCGATGGATACTTTGGACTGTTTTGTGAAATCTTCAGCGACAATTGCAGTCTAATCTGCCTCAACGATGGTACCTGCCTGGATTCATCTGAAGGTTTTTATTGTTTTTGTGCAGATGGTTTTACAGGTGTGTACACTACCCAAATCACAGTTCCATTCATTCGGGTTCAGATGAGTACTGATCCTTCCCAAGAATAATAAACTGTTTGTAATAAAGCCATATTGACACACTCAGATAATAGTCGTAGCCCCACATTTTGTTTATACATAGGCCCAATAACCACTTATAGACACACGTGATGTCACAAACAGCGTTACCAACGGCTGTTCGCAGAAAACGCTAGATTTAGCATTCATCATTACGCAATGTGTTAACAAAACGGGAATTTACCAAATGAATGATGCGAAAGATAGATGCATTATTATTTACATTTTCATTTTATTGAAGAATATGACACAAAAGTTAGGTAATTAGATAACTATCACTGTGAATAAAAAGTTATTAGGCCTAGGCTACAATTAGCTTGGCTATCTACACATCCCGGTGGGGGTATGCATACCCCCATCCCCCCTCTGGATCCGCCACTGCGAACACGCAGGCAGGTTGATTGGATTGAGAAGCACTATATACCACTCCATCATCTTCATAAACTTCATGAGAACCTACTGTGTGTATGGAGATGCAATGCTTGACTACGGTCACGTGGTGACCCATTTTAGACTGGCCGGTATCTGCGGGGTCCTTTTGTACCTGCCGCTTTTTTTACCATTATTTTCATTTGCTTTATCATGTGCAATTATTAAATCCTTGGCTTGCATGTTGCTAAAGCAAATTTAAACAACATTAGACTATATAAAGGCGTTTCTATGATCAATACGTCTCAATCTCTGAAAACTGACACCCATAAATCAAAGGACGGTACAGTGTAACAGTTTGAACGGATAGTTAAACTATGGTAGGTAACTGGTCAAACACATACTGGTCATACTGGTCAAACACATATGTGTCGTAGGTCAGAGGACAACTTTCTTCAAATTAGTCTTAAAAATGTTTACACTGGAGCTTAATAAAAATAACAGACTTATTAGTGCATTCATATTACACACCCTGAACGAATAAAAAACCACTTGGCTGTGTATATATTCTAACACAGGTGTTTTTTCATCTAATTCTAGCATTGGCTCTCATTTAAAGAATGTCATCAAGCATTTTGCTTGTACCTAAAGCAGTAAGATCAAATAATCACAGGAATTTTGTTGATATACTCAGGGTCAACTTAAAGTCCTTCTTTATAGATATGATATGCTTAGCACAGAAAAATAAAGACTACGTTGTATTCTGCTTCAACCTCTACAAATGGACATAGTAAGTCTGCCAAATACGATCCTTCTAACCAGAAGGCGCAAATGAGTTCGATGAGTTGGAGTGGGTTAAATGTTTTCATTATGAGGATTGTTTATGAATCTGGCATATGATGACTGGCGCACATACACAAGTGCATACTACACACATATGTAGATATCAAAAATATGGTTTTTATAAATTGACCGTTGTTGCACTTAATAGCCTCCGACAAATATATATGCTTTGTGCTCATTATGGTACATGAATACACAAACATACCTACCTACCTACACACACACACACACACAAACAAATACACACATACAAGGACATGATTACAAACAATGCAATTCCGTCGAAACGAAAAGTATAGGAAATAATTTTGACGTTAACTTTGGAATCTGGTTCCTCATTTAGGCTCAGACTGTTCGGTGCCAGTTGACAGCTGTTTATCGGATCCCTGTGAAAATAATGGCACGTGCTTAGGAGAGGGCAGTGGCTACACTTGTTATTGCCCTCAGTTATACTCGGGAGTCCATTGTGAAACTAAACGTAACCATTGCGATCCCGACCCCTGTATCAACGGTAGTTGTGTCAATAATCTCGAAGATCGATGTGACTGTTATCCTGGTTATAATGGTGAATTTTGTGAGGTATGCACTTATGTTTATTACTTTAAACATTTCCAATGAAGCATCCTACAAGAATAAGTAACGCTCGGTGCCTTATAAGCAGATTTTATTCCAAACAATCTCCATTCCAACCACAACAAGGTACTTAATTCAAGTGACCACAGTCACTAATCACACTATTATCTTATTAAAAATAAATAAATGTAAGCTCTTTAGTTGAGTGCCCTTGCAACTAATTAGGTAACATTTTCCGAAAATTTCTTCATTGCTCACTAAAAGCAAATGTCCGAGGCATCTGGATTTAATTTTTAATGTATTACGGAATGGAATGTTTTGAAAAGTGTTCTTTCAAATTAGTATCTTGCAATTAAACTACTACTTTAGTTACCCAGAATTAGCCTCGAGGCATTATTTCTGATCGTAAATCATGTTCGTTGGCCAACACGCATTACACTATTTTACTATTTCGCAGACGGAGGTAAACGAGTGTTCTTCAGAGCCATGCTTTAACGAGGGCACTTGCAACGATCTCATTAATGGATTCACTTGTTCATGCTCAGAAGGTTTTACAGGTGGCCTTTGCGAGATCGACGTCGATCTTTGCCAGAGTCAACCGTGTCCTGAATATTCGACATGCGTAGATTTGAACACTAGATATGCATGTGTTTGCCCTGCGGGTGAGCAATGTTCACGACTTAAGAGTCACTAATATCGATGTCTTTGAAATAGTAACATAAGCTTCATGATCAACGACCTGGATTCTGGCCCATATAAGGCTCATATTCTGGCTCATATATAGCTGTAAAAACACAGCAATGTAGATCCAAACACAATAACAATGTATTACATGTTCGTAAGTAGCTTTACGGTTTCCTACATCCTAAGTGTCTTTAAAAGAATAGTTCAGACCCAGATTTATTTTTTATATGTTAAAGGGGACCATAACCGTCAAAACAACGGTACTTGTGTAA
>VJOZ01014891.1:0-13774 GCA_009801055.1 Stichopus horrens | reverse complement strand
AACTTTTTATTCCCATTTTTTTTTTGTTATCAAAGTGGCTATCATTTAAGCTATCGGTACAAGGACTAGCTTTATATCTTACTATAGGTAATCATTGTCGGTTGTAGCAAAAAACCTACTCGCCCGATACTTAAAATTGTTGGAAGTTCACTGGGACTGCAATTTCTCGGGAAAGTTGATTTCAATTAATGCAAATTATTGCCCTAGACTTTGTCTAAGGTAACCTGGTCGTTGGAAATTCTCTCAAAAGTAAAGAAAATTAAAGGAAGAACGGTTATCGTTTAAAAGTATATGCTGTTGCACTAATTTTTCCGGAAATGACAATAGCAAAAATATTCTAGCTAAGATCACTCCAAATTCTTATCAGTTTTCTATAAAAATTAAAATCTTTTATCTTTAATTGTGAAATTACAGATATAAGATCCTATTTTAAAGATGCGTGCATGCACTTCAAGTACAACCGTTACGTGCCGTTTTGAAAATCAAAAATTTTCCTTCGCGCCAATATATGGTGGCGCTCTGATTATTCATTAACCCTCATAGTGAGTTACAAACCTAGTAAAGTCAAACAATCTGTCTCCGCCCAATTTTAAGGGGTAGGTGAGCCAATGTGGTCATCGAAAAATATTTGTCAAGAACTCAAAGATAAAATAAAAAAGGGATGCGCGTCTTATTATGATTCTGGTATCACCTTACAAGCACTGATTTGCATATTACCAATTTTAATGCGTAATTCATTAAGTTTCTTGTGTCACGTCAAACCACCTGATAGGCATTATTGATTTTTCTTGTCACATAAATTAAGGGGTTGCAGACATGATAACCATATTTCAAGACTGGGTACATGCAACTTAGAACACACTGGAGGTGCTAAACCCCCCACCTCCCCGCCTATCCAATGTTCAAGCCTTCAGACTTGAGTCAAACATATTATCAAGCTTCCACGCTTGTAATTAGGTCAATCGTATTCTCCTCACTGGAAGGGAGCAACAGCCGACCAACTTGTGTGTTAATCGGAACTACTACACATTGTTTTAATTTGTCCGGGCCTTGCAGTTGACCATCCCGTTAACCCTATGAAGGTGATAAACTAAGTTGATAAGGTCACTAGAAGCATCCGTAATATTTACCACGCAGCCCAGTCAACCATACACAACGTAAACACGCGTTGTTACGGTACGGTACGGTATCATCCTCATCAGAAGTTCAACATCTAAAGCGCGGGATAGGAAAACACCACGGAAATTCAAACAACGTCTTGTATG
The DNA here is from genome assembly GCA_009801055.1 of Stichopus horrens. Lineage (NCBI taxonomy): Eukaryota > Metazoa > Echinodermata > Holothuroidea > Aspidochirotida > Stichopodidae > Stichopus > Stichopus horrens. The sequence goes on along the minus strand of VJOZ01014891.1, from coordinate 12,509 downwards.
AAAGATTCATCAGATTGAAGGAATTAAATGCGATTATGCCTGTTCTCAGAAGGAAAGATAAGAAGAGTAGTAAAAGTAAAAAATCTGGTAAGTTGATATGTGAATGAAACCTTTCGTTTATCACGATTAGGCCGAATATGATTAATGTAACACAATGGTGAAATCGCCAATCAGATTCACCAAGTCGTCTGCTGCAATATATCATCTCAACGTTGCGAAAACATAAAGAAAAAGAAAAGCCTGATCAGATCAAACTTATGCTGTTAGTATTAACATAACGTAGACCTAACGCTAGAACTTGGTATCACCGGCCGATAGGCATGCACCTGCTTCAAGCTTGCCATCAGCTACAGTAGCTAGTGCACGATGTACGTCATCATAAACTTTAGCCATGTTTACCACGAATCGCAAGATCTGATCACTTGATTAAAAAAGTAATACAATTTTCTTCGAACCAACATTAAAAGTAATAAAACGACGTTGTTTCACCTGCAGCTTTTATAAGTATGCAAAGTAAGCTTTACCATGTAACATCATTGCCTAGGCTAAAGGGTCTGTCGGCCTTAGTGGCTAGGATTTATGATGTGTTATTGTAGTTAACTCTCCCCCAAAGTTCGCCCGTAGCATGGGGTTCATCCAATTAAAGGTCCTAGCTAGCTATCACTGAATATCACTGTCAGTATCATGTCCTTCAGTCACAGGCAGCAGTATTTTTTTCTTTTGAAGTGTTGCACAAATATTTGCTTGTAGGAGAATTAGCATCTATTTAACTCTTAATAGTTTTATTCAGACAGTGCCTAATTAGTTCACACATGTATTAACTGAAACAATGTAGAAAATCAGATCCGGAATTATTTAGGTGTGCAGTATATGTTGCGGTTTTGTTTGCAGCTTGTGTATTGAATATTACAATGAAATGTGTACCTGCAAAGTACAAGGTCTTTGCATCTGCTGTATATAAATGTGTAATACACAATTTTGTGTCCCTTTAACTGGATGCAAAGTCAGGCCTGTGTGCAGCTTTTTCAGTAAGGGGGTTCGATTTTACCACAAGTAGAACAGCTAACTCCACAATTATGACCAACAAATGAAACTTCATTATGTATGTTGCTATCACAGGCCGGCCTACTATTATAGGCTGAGCGTAACTCCAGATCTTGTAGGCCGGGGGGTGATGGGTTCATTTGAACCCCCCTTCCCGGATACAGACCTGAAACTGCTAGACATGCTCCTGATGTACAGGTACTTAACATTGTTGTATGCATGCAATGAGTATCACGTCTCCTTGGACACAAAGAAAACTTGTGGAATGGAAGTTCGACAGTCATACTTTCCTTTGGTAATGAATGCAGATGAATGCCTATATCACTAGGCCAAGACAATCGAGGCGCCTTGTACTGAATGGTTTTCATTGTTCTGGAGAATGTAATTAAATCACTTAAAAGTTAATAGTGCATAACTTTTAAGGAAAGATATAATGAAGGTTTTATGGTACCTTAGCAAAATCCTTACTATGATTACTGATATGCTGTATTACAGCACAATTTGTTAACCCTGCTATGCAAAAGTATGTACCAGAAGTTGATTTACAAAGTAGGAAGATCATTCTACTTGGTTTTGAAATATTGTAAAGTATACATTTGTTTACATTTTTTTACTTTTTATTTTTCTTTTATCAAGCATACCCTCTGCTTTCTTTATTGTTGGAGTGTTACTGAGTTTAGACTACTTTTTTGTTTTATACTGTTCCTTTAATCCTTTAATTCACAGTATTCCCTGTGTTTTTCTATTTTTTTTTTTAATTTAGCGTTTTCTTTTTACGTCTCTCTTTAAACCCATTGATTCATTTTTCAATTGTATGCACATGAAATTAGTGCCTTAAAAAGAGCAAAATTAAGTTCCCCTTTATCATAAGAAAGTGTGCTTCCTTTATACAGGAATTAGACTGACATGTGCAATTGTACAATATTGGTCATTGTATGGGTGTGTTTATACATTTATTTGTTAATTGATTCAAACTTTGTAAAGGAGGGTAAAACTTGGTTAGCCAAAGCTAATCTTCCCTGAGGCTCTCCTTACGATGAAAGGAAGTGAAAGAAATTTTTAAACAATTAATAGTTTGCTAAAGTAAAACATATACATAAACCAGTTATAGAAGGAAAATTAAATGAAATGTAAGGAAAAATGAAAAAGCAAGTATTTAAAACAGCCTAGGGCATGGAAAAAGGTTAAAGTTGATAAACATTCTTGAAGTTACATCTATTTTCAGTGTGTTAAATTTGACAAAAGCTCCAACCAATTTTCAAGTTGGTTTGTATGTACAGTAGTTTGGTTACAGTAATACTAACTTGATCAGGTTAAATAATTTTCAATTTGTGGAAATCAAAGGTCATGTGATACAAGAATTAAAAGGTGAAAAATCTTAAAAAAAAGCTTAATATCGTAATTAAAGTCGATGCCCTCTGTAGTAGAAGTGGGCCTCTAGTGATTTGTACATGCATGGCTTCATGCTGTGACTGTAACAAAAAGAATAACATGCTTGGGTTATATGATTGTTATCAAAGATCATGTTAGAAATATATCTCTGAATTTGTTCTTCAACGTTGTTGTCTGTGACCTGCAGTTGGCCCCTTTGGTTGTGTGAATGATCCTGGCTATGATACATCATGCTGTGCGTACAGTACATATACAGTAACCATCTGGCAGATCGACTGATGTCCTGTAACCATGGAGGGAGTCATACATCAAGTAAAAGAAATGTCACAGTTACAATGTAGAAACATACCCTGTATCATTCATGTAAATGAGATGTTTATAGCTGACGTTTACAACTCCTAAAAGTTTCCGAAACTTTCTTTAAGTGTCAATAGGAGACCATATGTCTCAAAGTTGAGAATTGAACAATTTGACTTGTAATTGATCAGCACAGCATGTTCCTTGGACAGGCTTAAACTTGGGAAGTGAAATTTAGAACGGTTTTCAACAGTTGTATATTTAGCCACCCATGCCAAACACACTTATAGCTTCTACATGCTCCTACGTGGCTACAATAATAAGCATGTAAATGCTCTGTGTTGTAACACACCAACACAGGTTACAATTTTGCTGCTTTTATAAGCCTCCCAGTTGTGTGTCAAATCTTCAAGGTAGCTCGCAACATACGTTATTGTTGTCAATGGATAACGTATTCTATTTTTGAACACCCAACAACCGAATACACTCTCGTAGTGTATTGACTTATGCTTAAGACTTCTGATGTGACTGTTATATTAATATCCTAGGTTTGGACCCTCCTTAAACCTCTCTCCACAGGTTTCACTGTTCTTCCTTTCACAGAATATCCATGGCTTTGAGCAAGTGAGGAGAGAAAAAAAGGAAAAACAACCGAAAAAATAACAATGAATCTAAAGACCACTTTTGTAACTATGCCATCTTTTAAGCAACCTCGGTTAAACACATGTGATCATGTCATAACACTCAAGCATATAAAAGCTTCTTGCAGGGCAAGCAAAAGTTTGCTGCGTACTGCAAGTGTTCAGATCGGCTGGTTTAGCCTATAGTTGCGCTTGATGCCCAGGTTATTGCCTGGGCATCAAGGTACTGTATTGACGTACATATAGTTTACAGTATGAGAACAAGGAACTGTCATTGGATGGAGATAGAACAGAGTTCAGAAGTCCATTTTGTTGACAACTGGAGAAGTTTTGGAAAGTTTAAAGGAATAGCCACATGTAGATAATTTTTTCATGTTTTTGACGTGCAACTTAAATAGAATATTCTCAAAGAGACACCTACCCAAGAAAGTTAAACAGCAATTTATTTCCTTCATGACTGTCAACGTTGCGGCAGTTGAGTGAAGTCTAAACAAACTGCAAACTGTAGCAGACAGCAATTACCACATCGTGATTCCTTTCTGAACCTGTGTAAGCCCTACAGAACTATGGGGGGGGGGCTTAGCAGAAACAAATCATACTTCTAACTGTTGAATCTCCCTTTAACTTTCACTCCCTGCTCAAATTACTGAAACATTACTCTGTAAACTTTTCATATTTGTGTCAGTACAGTGTTTGGAGTCATGCATGGAAACAGAAGCGTATGGAAATTATTGAGGTGTACAGTAATAAGCCTACACTTAAGTTTAATGTCAAATTTATCTCTTCTCTCAGGTCATGGGATCATCATAAGCCTTACCAACCACCAGCACAAAAATGTCAATCATACTAGCCTACTCATGTACAGCTAAACTTGCTTTGTAACCTTGCAGAAGACTTTCTTGTATTTGACTGACAAAGCTTTTGTTGGATTTGGAAAGAGGAAGCACTTACTACATGCATTGCACATGTGTATCTTTTTTTTATAAAGAATGCCATTTCAAAGTATTAAAGTTCATTGACTACAGTACCAGCAGGTATGTACAGTGCAGTGGTGTAAGTGTGGCGGACAGTCAAGCTGTGAAACAATCATCTCAAGGACTGTCAAACCAACTTCAGAAGTCGACTGCCCCCTCAGGCTGCATCAAGCAGCTAATCCAAATCTCTTAACCTATTCTCCCACTGTCATAGGAAAGCACAGCTGTTATCAAATGACATGAAAAATTGTGGATCGAACCTTCGTATAAATCATCATTACGTAGTGTAAAGATCCTCCCTTCAGCTTTTTCTGCCGCTTTAGTCGTCCAGGTGCTGCTTATTTGTTCTTGTGCATACATGTATGCACTGTTTTGACGTGTAGCCGGTCGCTCATTTATTTCTCTGTCATAGTTTTCATATACAGTACTGTATGCCGGAGGTAGATTTATATCAAAAATATACTGCCATGTCATTCAGCACCTAAACACCTTGTACTTACACCTGCACAGTATCATCTGTTGCATTAAGCTGTTTCATTAATTACGGAATGAAAGCTGATACTGCTCAATGTGTAGTCTACATTAGTTGCCGCACTCCATTGGTCAACAGAAAGTGCTATGTCATTTCTGACAGTGATGTGCATTGCATTGTATAATCACAAACTGCATGATAAATATATGCATATAAACATCCAGGACTATGATATGTATCTCTAATGTAGGCAATAAAGTGAACTGTAAATTTCATCTGGAATGGTTATTAGTGTCTCTTGTTAAAAACTGTTTAACAATTTTTAAGATAGACAACAGGTTGATCTGCAAGGATTATGATATCAGTAAAACCGTTTGTAAGTTTAATTTTAGTTTCATTACAGTACTGAAAATATCTACGTATGCATTTACTGGCACCAGACCTTCTTTCTTGTCCATGTTCGTATCCGTCCCCAATCCATATCCCCACCCCCTTCCCTTCAGAAAGAAAAAGGAAAAAGTAAACCCTACAATCATGGGAGCACTGCAGTGCATCGCTACAATTCAGAAAAGCATACCGTAATGGTGTTCAGTTGTCAGAGTTAGTACTTCCCAGGTTCAACATGAACAATGGTTGTACAAGTCAAATTTCATCTGCCTAGGACTTTCTTGCATTAATTATGCAATTTCTAATCCAATTGGGAAAAAATGACATTGCAAGATCCATTGTCATTGCAAAAATTGCACCTCTGGAAGACATCATTCATGTGTTTTACTCTGTTGGAATGCACCATCTGTTGTTGAATTCTCTGATGCATATCTTGTGGGAGAGCTAGTCTCCTTCAAGAGCTGACCAGGTGGTAAACCCTATTTGTTTACCCTCTGTCAAGAATTTGCAATAGTCAAATATGAGATAAGATGAGAACTGTTAGTTATGTAAACAATTAGAATTTTCTCACACAGAGAATGATCTGCTCCCAGAAATCAATGTTTGTTTTGATTTCAGATGGTGTCATCATCTCTTTTTGTCACTGTCCAGGGATATTTTTAGCAATGGGTATTGATCTTTAAGACTCCGAATCATGGCAGTGGACATCAATGGGAAGTGTGGGCTTGGCAGTGTGTCGGCAAAATGTGCAAAAATCTTGTCCCCATACGTCATGGAAGTGAGTACGACATTTGTGGCACCCCTAGGAATTTCGAAATGAAGAAAGTGGGGGGAAGGGAGAATTAAGGAATGAATAGGATGTTTGTGGCATCCTTAGGAATTTTGAAAGGAAAAAAGTGGGGGGAGGAGGGGGAAGATGGGGAAAGAAGGGGAAAGAATGAGGGACAAGGAGAAAGATGTGAGAGACAAAGGGAGTGTCATTGGATGCTGCATTAAACTTTGATTGCTATCATGGCATCAATTGTGAAAGAAACCAAATCTTGTCAACAGCTTGTGTTTTAATGGACATTTAACCTTCAGCTGATTCTATCTATAGCCTAGGATGTATAAGCTATCTACAAGCACATTTACAAAATGCACTGAAATCTGACACTGAACACACACTGTAATAAATAAGGCTCCTTTATATTTTTGTGGTAATTCATAGTGAATCATTGTTTCCCAGTAAAAATAATGGAACTCTATTGTGCTAGAATGGACGGACCTAAGAAACAAAGTCTCTCTTAACATACAGTATTTGTATTCAACCTGATTGGATTGGAATATTGGGTTGGTGGGAGATTGAGGGGGAGGGGAGAGCTGGAGGGGTGAGTTGTGGAGGGAAGGGAGGAGCAGGAGGGGAGTGATTGGCAGTAGTCATCAACGGCACTCATTACCACATGCTCGCACTATGTGTCACAGCTATGTATGTCAAGATTAAATAGCCTATTAAATCATTCAAACTACTTATGCTGTATAAATATTTAAGTTTGACTATTGAGTAGTTATTACTGTATTTGACCAATTATTTTGAATTATATGAAAGGGAAATAGGGTGTTTGTTTTAGAGAAAACATACATATTTTTTAAACCAATGTTTATGGATGTAGAGTGATTATTCAAATAAGGAAGGACAGTAGCCATCTTGAATAAGCTCCTCACATGTAGAAATTCAGTTATTTGTTACTCAGCACTAATTTGTTCTCCCAAACTTTTCAAAATTCAAATGATATATCTTCAGTTACTTCCTCCCCTGCGTAATGTTTTGAGAAGATGAGACTTTGGTACATAAATGTTATTGATGAGACTGAATGGTTTAACAATAATTACTGCTATTTTCTTTTGCATGTCATGTCGGTGTATTCTAAACTCCCTATTTCCCAAAAACCATATGTTCAGTGTTGTCAAGTTAAACATCTAGCATTTTGGGCTATAACTCGAATTACCCTTGAAGTACAACACATTAAGACCTAGATTCGGTCATGTTACATATATCATAATATTGTTAAACACAGTGTTCTTGGATGTTCAAGGCTGTGTGATATCATTTTCAGTTGTCTTCAAGTCCATATGTAAAGTGATACTTCTATCCTGTGGTGTCAGCTGCCTCTGTACTCCTCAGACTATACCCTGGTTGGTATCTCTGACACAGTTTGACTATGACTAAACCCACTCATTCCTCTTTGAATGCCTGCCTCTCAGTTTCTCTCTCTCTCTCTGTACCTCTTTGATATATCTGGTCTTCATCTTCCTCTGTAATGAGAGAAAATGTCAAAGGAGAATTTCATTTATTTTGATCAGGCATAGAGGGCAGGTTATCCATGTGTCATTGCCAGACTTTAGGGAATACTTACACGCCAGGTGCCTCCCGCACAGTGCTTGAGTGTACATACAGTAGTCTATTCTGATTCTGATGTTTGACTCGATCATGACTTCGGTACAGTAAAGATTACAGCAGTGATCACTGATGACCATCCCAAGTTTAATTGCGTGGTGGATGATTATTATTAGACGGTGCAGACTTGGGAAGTGCATTCCAAGTTCAAAGTCACATTCCCTGCAATATGGGGTGCCACAGGCAGCTAGGATGTATATCCAGATGACATGTCCTTTGAGATGCAGCCTTTTGTACAGTACTGTCAGCTCACTGGGATTGATATGTGCAATAGGCCTACATATCCCTAGTTGAACTTCCTTCTTAATTGTTTGTGACTGTTGAGAAAGATGACAATAAAGGTGCTGTTTAATTCAAACCATGGACTGGTACCATGCAGCAGCTACAGCTGTACTTCTTGTACCTTTACAGTACATTGCACGTAGGGCAGAGCCTAAACTTGCTAGCAGTCCAATCGGCACTAAACTGTTCAACTTTAAAAAAAAAAAATGCTTCTAAACATCACAACTTATAAGATACAGTATGCCACATTCGTTGACCATGAACTGTTGCTGTGAATAATCTTGCGAATCTGATGTTGGACCTAGGGATCCTTGAATGAGGAATGCATTGAAACCATATCACACACAAGCTATGTAGGAACAACTTCATGGAAAACAAATGGCATAAAAATGGGCTGAGTGTTATCTATTCAGGTAGGATGGGGAAACATTTCTTAAGTTCAATTAACTACAGTAGCTGGCAATCAAATTTAGACAGGGGGAAACCCTGGATACCACTGCATGGTGAGAATATTAATCAAAGTCATTGCAACCAGTCCTATGGACGGGGTCACTGGTGGGAGGAGGGCAAATGGTGCCTGTCTATATTCAGGCATGGATCCAGGACTTTGAGATGGGGGAGCATGCATCAATCACCTGCTGAAGACCAACTGGTGGGTGCCAAAGGCGCAAAACCGAAGTGCAAAGCCACACAGTGCTTACAGGTCCTCCTCCAATAAAATTTGAGTTCTAGATGGGCTTAGAAGCAATTTTCCAGCATCTGGGAAGAGTCTTCTCGGTATCTATTTTCTCATTTTTGTAAAAAATTGGTTGGTCCTGGATGGGGGAGGGGAATCTGGACCTTCTGGATCCCTGCCTGGTATTGCCAATGAATGGAACAGATATGTCATGATGTGTAGACCTATACTGTGCATTGTAAAACCTTACTTTGTAATTACCAAGTCTTGAAGCTGCATGCTGTAGCTCTCTCCCTTGCAATTCCCAGCCAACTGACACAGAGTGTATCAGCTGGTGAATGGCTGATATTCTTGGTGGACACTGAAAATAAGCCAGAAATGGCAAAAGTGATCACAATATCTGCAAAAACTGCAAAAGTCAATAACCTTAATTGATTGCAGTAAGAATGTTCACATTGGCCCACACTTCATACAATACCTTGTCACCTATCTTCATTTTTAAACGCTGTTGTCTTCCTTGTAATGTGCTTTACATGTTAAACTTAGACGTTGTTGATCAGAGGCTGGTGCAACAATTTTTCTTCCAGTTATTCAGTCTTAACTCTGCTGATAGTCACTTAAAATGAAGGTACTGTACAATAGTTTGTACAATTAAATTACATAAATCGTGCAGTACTTCCAGTATTAAAAGCACACAAAAGTTTAATTTTTGGGGGGGGGGNNGCATGGTGGGCATGGAGGGAGGGTATGGTGAGTGCTGAAAGTTATAAAAATAAAGGATGCATACATATAATTTAGAAAATTAGCATATGGTGGTGATGTTTCTGTTGGGTCAAATATTTTTGAAGACGAATGCATTTTCTAGCAACAGTGAATACGAGGGAAAGAGTCTGCAGTTTACATCAGTTGTATCATAGCACCGCCTTAAAGAGGCTCATAGAGTTGTTCCATGAAAGTCACTAAATTTTCCTAAACATGTCAAGTCTCCTTCAAAAACTAATGAAAAATTGTCAAAGTAAAAAAATCCCCTTGTGTCCCATACAAAGGAACATCATGAGTGAGTAATTAATGATTCATTTTGGTTTTTGAAAATTTGTGACCAGACACTTTTCACATTAGTACCACTTAATATGCACACAGCTGGTTGGTACAAGTCAGGGTGGAAAATTTAAAAATTATGACAGTTTTTTTTTGTAACTATTGGATGTGAAACTTGAGTAGGCTAAATATGCTAATTATAAGTATTGTCATACATTTGTACCATTCCATAACCTCTTAAATGTATCAATATCAACTCAATGAGCCCCTTTAATTGCAAGTGAAAATTCCTTCAGTCAATCTACATTCACAATCAGCTCCATGCAGATTTGCAGGTCAAATTTGCAGCGTTTTTGCAGCAATGATTCATCAGTTTTCAAAGCCACTGTTATAGGCTACAATGCTAAAAGCTTGAAGCTACTGTTATAGGCATTAAAAAATGATGAATATTGAAGTGGACAACTACTGTAGATCATCTTTCTGCAGAGAGTACTGTAGATATTGGATCACCACCCTGTAGTAACAGTATGCGTGACTTTACAGAATGAACAAAGTCAACAACTTTGAAGTGCACTTTTCACTGAAATGGCGAAGTACGATGGTGGAGTGTTCCACCGGTCCATAGTGTTTGCATGTTAAAAAGTCCTTTATTAAAGGTTATCATCTGGGTGGACCTTATTTGCATTGAGTGACCAAATTTTCTTTACATTGCCATTGGCTTGTGTGGAGGTTGTTAACACAGAACAGGTGTGCACCCTTCACCTAAATTTTGCAGGCTATGACTATTTAAAACTAACTATCGCCCGTTAATGACAGGTGCAGTATATACACACATAAATTACAGACCCAGTGTTTTGCTTGTACTTGACACACCAACCACTAGTTACCAGTAGCAACCAGACAACTGCAGTGTGCACAAAGTTCAGTGCAGTTGTAATCAAGGCATTCAGAATTAAGTTGATCATTTTTTTTAAAGTGGTTTTACTGTGTGTCAGTTTTCTCAGAAAATGGTGCAATTACGTACCTTCTTGTGGATAGAAGATACATCACAGAAATCATATCAAAAATAATAGAATATCGATTTTACATCTATGGGGAAATAAATTAATACACACTGTTTTGTGTGGTCATCTCTCTACAAATGAGGAATATCTGTACTTTCTGCATGAGTAAATTAGGAAACTGACTTGGAAGCAAAAAACTTGTGACTAATAAACCATTAGGAGGCAGAGTGGAAATTTGAATTTTCCCTGTATACAGTGTACACTTAAAAGGAAACTATAGTTTTGAAACTGACCCCTGTTTTTGTCAACTATGAGAGAATTAATGTGTTGGTAAAATGCAAGGCTATTTGATCTGTGTTTCTGCTCTTGAATTCTTCATGAAATCATCTCAGCCATGGTTCCTTCAATCTTTTTGGAGTTTTCACTGATCAGACTGAAGAAGAAGACTGTATATGTGTGTGGTATCTTGATGCTTGGTTTTGGCTCATTTGTAGGAATTGACTGCTCAGAACAGTATAATCTTGCTGTATTATCCTCCTCTAAGGTCATGTGTCCAAGGTATCTGTGGCCTGTTCCCATTTGAGTAATCTTGATGGGTCATGGTAATAATATTGCCCCATGGGTGTTGATACACTAAATCCAGGGCTGCATCTACATTTTGGTGTGAGAATTACAGTAGATCACCTGCTAGCATGAAAGGTCACCAATGTTTACAAGTCATTTTGTCACACTCTGTCTCTAAGGTACCACACAAACACTGAAAAATAGCGCCTAATGAGACCTGGGTCAGTTGATTTACGATTGTGTTCACATTAATTACAAATTTTGACCTAGAGTGGTGGATCTTGATCCCCCCTTGCTTGTGCGTGTATCAAAGTAGGTGGATCTTGATCTTGACTGAGTGTTGTTAATCTGAGTTCCCATTTGTCTTAGTCAGGATTTATAGTATATCTTGGGAGGGGGCACTCCCACAATCCATGACCAAATATATGCCCACAGTCCAATAATGATATTATTATGAGGGTGCCAATCCTCTGACCTGCATTGGGGTCCTTTATAAGGAACCCTAGAACTGCATATCCTATGACCGCATCTGTCCACTAATGGTGAACGGAACAGTTTGGATATTGGCGTTAGGGCGCTCTGTATGTACAGACTATGCAACGTATGTATGATTCGAACCTGTTCAAGTTACTGAAAGAAAAGAACTACCATCGTCTTTATCACAAGACCACGTTCCGATGAGAGTTTGATCTACTGTGGTGAATCAGATCCCGGTACTCACTCTAACAGTGAACTTTGAACACATCAAGCTTAATGTCGAAACATGAAAGTAATATGTTTGTTATGATTAGCATGTGTTGGCCTGCACCATCATGACATCATGAAGTGACCCCTTACCGAAACCCACACTTCTTGTATTTAGGTATAAAGCTCTTATTTAACTTAATCTCTCACAAACCATTTTGAGGCTGCCACCTCGTATTCAGAGTTGTAATACCTTGCCTAAATTAGAGATGTTATTGAAAAAGTACTTCTGTCATAAAATTGATTTTAATATATACTTTATTATCATTTTCTTTATCTTTTTTGTTTTTTGTATGTAGTCTTTTTGTTTGCTCTAAGGAGGACTCATATTACAAGCTCTCCAGCGTCTTTTTGGTGTCTCCCTAAGTCGCTGTCATTCTCGTCTTTTTTCCTTTTTGTTGATTTCATGTGACTATATTATTTTTGTCCTGACAAAAGAAAAGACTCAAATGTTCTCTAAGAAATGAAATGAAAATGAACCATTGTTTGTTTAAGAGCACTGTCACATCTGAACTCATGCAAAACTTTTCAGGGTTATTAAAAGAATAGTCCAAACCCAA
>VJOZ01014881.1:0-11439 GCA_009801055.1 Stichopus horrens | reverse complement strand
AGCAACAGGCTCGTACCTCGAACAGTGGGCTGGAAGCCAGAAGAACTTTTACAACCTTTCATTCAAAAAAGTCACAAGAAAAAGCACTCCAATAATGAGTTTACGCAATTTTACAAAGAGAAAAAGAAAGTTTAAAGATAGTTATATATAGATAGATAGATATAGATAGTAATATATATATTGTCATGGGCAGAATTTGGTCACTAGAGGAAAAGAGAAACGTTGGAACTGAGACAGTAAAATATTGATAATGGGGGAAATGTTGGAAAATTGATTTTACATTAACGGAAAATGAAAAATATAATTTAATTCTTTTGCTGTTCATTAAACATGTCTTTGCCAGTCACGTTATAAGTAGTCTACTTCGTGAGTGTGACAGGAAGTGAAATCCTAACATTAAACGAGTTTATAACATATGCCTAATGTTTTATTAGGTTCTGCCTACATACGGCAGGTCTTTTACACCCAGCCCTTTGATTAACCAATATTAAATGGCCCACAGGCTCTTAGCAAAAGGTCTGATATAGGAATACCAAGCTCACAACTCTGATATAAGCCGTGGTTCCTGTGACAGGTCCTCAGCTTTTAGTTTTATGGCAAGGATTACGCGAGACTGTCGAATGCCTCAATTGCCGGATTAATTGCTTTGGTCAATTGCCACAGTGACTGTTTTGTGAGTATATGGGGGAGGGGATGTTTTGGGCGAATAAGAGAGAGGCATCAAAATCACAGTAGGCTATTGATCGCCGTCCGGATGGGGAGGGATTTCATTAGGATGAGTATGATTGAAAAGTATGATCGAAAGTCAAAACCACTCCCCCAAAAGTATCTCATTCACTCATTTATACAAAATTTGCTGAATAAACAATATGCAGGACTTTGTTGGACATTTGTAATTTAAAACGAAAATGTTTCGCATAAGTATATTTGCTGACCAGATGAAGTGTTTGTGATGATGTGCTGATGAATAGATTTTTTTCTCGGACACAAGATCTCCCCCCCNNCCCCCTCCCCTTCATAACATCGATGTAGACAATGAACAAGCATGATGACCACAAATGATTGAACCATGTGACGTTAATCAAAAGGTTACCTTGGAGATTGTGAATGTTTTTCTTGTGAATTTTGAATTAATGCGAATGCCACTACATGTTCCACAGGAATAATTCTGCGCGCTGTTCCAAATCCCCTACTATATTTTTCATTCGCGCCCCCTTTTGAAAGAAATTTGCAGTTTCGCGAGGAATCCAAACGTATGTCCTTGCGACTACAGTACTCCACATTAAACAGATTTTCCGCGCACGTGTGCTGTTCACACTGCTATCAGCTGAGTGTCGTAACTGTACTGGCACACAAACAGACTGTGCTCAGGCTCATTCAGTGGCACTACTGTATACGATTTCGGATCAAAAAAACCCGGCCAGCATCATATCTGAAGGTGGTCGTTGTACTTCGGTAGTGTGCAGTAAATATTAAAACGAATGACTCAACAAAGGTAAGCTCGCGAAAACAGTTTAGAACCTAATTTAGCCAATATGAGGAGGGGTTCCAGTGTGCTACAACTCCTTGAGTGACGGAATTACGTTCATTTTATGACACTTATTTAGCCTATAATAGGCTATACTGTTTAACATTTTGTACTTAACAGTAACACTGGCAGAAGCAGACACTGACTTCGTTGCTAGACAGTGTAGGATAACGTTAGTGTATTCACATTACAAACTAGGCCTAGCCTACGGTACTTTAACTATCCTGTAAATGCTACGCAGTGGGCCGAGGGAGCTGCGCACTTGCCCATGTGTTCATGTTGACAAAGGCCTAGGCAAATTTGTCAAGCTTTCCTGTAGCTAGAAAGATCTGAAACTTAATTGGAGCTCATCGAGTTGATTTCCATTAGGGGTGCACTGGATATCTGGTCCGGTATTACGTTACTCTCCACATCACAGCCCTTGCAACGCTAATACAAATTTTTAACCAGTAAGCTTGTAAAGTTATAGGAACACAAATTCTACAATACTACAAGGAACCTCTTTTTTGAGTTGGTTCTTGGTTCAAACTGTGTATTCAAATCATTCTGTAAGGTTCCTGAAACAATTACATTTGACTATATGCACCATTGGCATTACATACACTGTGCGAACTGTATAAACAATTACATAAGCAATTACATTCAGATATCTGTCTTTGCCAATGCAGTGCAGAAAGCTTTGCACAGCTGGTCATTTCTATGACAATGTATGCACTTTACAAGCTTTGCTACAAAATGCCCCCAAAATCAGCGAAAACATTTCATACAGTAGCCTACTTTCATTACAATTAAATGATATGTAAGTTGCTACAAGATTACCCATAAAACTGTTTTTGGTGACCATTTGAAGGATAAACAAGTAAAATTCAGCATCATTCACTCAAAGACCTGCAAATATGACATACAGCCGCATACTGACTTCATTCATTCGAGTCAAAATTCATCCATTTTCTCATATAATTTTGGTAAAAAGCTTGTGCAGAAAGGTGGATATGGTGCCAGTGATCGTTTGTGTAAAATTTGGTAAGAAGACATAACTATTTGTGCAGGTGAGCCAGTCTGCATTTCGTGCACTCAGAACTGAAGATCTTTGGCGTGAAGCTGGCATTTTGCTCATGTTTTCTATCATTTTTTTTTTAAAAAAACTTTGGTGTGGGCCTGACATGGAATGCACTTTGGAAGGTGAGAGGTAACAACCATGTTGAGGGTAGGTTTATGGGTCAAAAATTTGTGTTAGCATGCAAGGCTTGTGGTGTGGCGTGTAATGAGCTTAGGCCATGTAACGTAATACACATCCCAGTTGAAATGCTAGTCCAACCGGCGGGATTTTTTCCCAGTGTTTTTCTTTTGGTTGTATGTCCTGTAAGATGAGAAGCAATCTCACATAATGCATAGGTTACTTAAGTGAATGCGATCTATCCCATAAGTAATTAATATAACATTAGCTAAATAAAGTGAAATCTTTATTTTTCAGGGCAACCATTTCTTTTGTTGGGTAATGTATATTCCAAACTAACATGCATGATTTTGTGATTTTAGTCTGGACTTGGCTGAAGCCAAACTACTATGTCAAGGGACTTGCACAGCACTTGGCCTGGACAGAGACAGCTAGGTTATTATTTTTTTCTTCAGACTGAGAGGAGTACTGGGTGGGGGTTAAACCTTTCATGGGGGGTGAGGTTACAACTTTTGACAAGGAAAGAGTGTGCTCAGAACCGTCATTTTGGTAGGTGCATTGGGCAGTGATTTAAGAGAAGGATGAGGTTGCCAGACCCCTAGAGTCGATACGCCCTGAGCTTGGAACAAGGAACTCCAGTAAACCATGTTTACTTCAATACACCACTTCAGTTTCTAGCTTTTGAAAGATTTCTGTAAAGGGCATGTACATGGGAAGTCACTTCAATTAGCAATGACAATTCCGAACTGACCTGTATGTATTGTCATCTGTAGAATGGCTGCAAAATGCACAATCACTTTTCCACAACATTCTACAACAGGACTGGCTATTTGAACTTGTTAAACTTAAATGGTGAAATAGTTGTTTTTTTAATTGAAGCGTGACTTTCATGTACGTGCGTAGTACATTTGTCCTTCAGGTGCATCATGGTGAGGTTGCTTTTGGGAACATAGAAACTGAATAAAATTCTAATTTTCAGAAGCATTGTAAACATTCGGTCCGGCCAGATTTTGTTTGGCTGTATTTCAACTAAGGTTATCCAAATGCGGTCCAGCTGGATCTTAAAATATGGTGCAACACTCATTTCTATAAGTTTGTGAGGAGTTTGAAGGATGCAAACACCTGACAATGCTCATAATTAGCATAATTAGTCAAGTTGCTTGTCCACTAATTATGAAACTGAATTTTTGACGCTCACTTGTTCTGGCTATGCGCATATGACTTACTACTAGGCCAAATGTGAAGAATGTCTGGTCACAAACTTTCAAAAACCAAATTGAATCGCTAATTACTATACTGTACTGTACTCCCTGGTTCATTTTGCTTCTTGTTTTACACATGCTGATCCTCTTCAGGGCCTTCAATTTTTCAAAATTTATGGAAACCGTGGAATCCACCATAATTTGGAATGGAAAAAACTTAATATAGTTTTTGCTGCAAATGCCTTTCTTTCAGTATAAACATAATTTGCATAAATACAGTCACCTCAAAAAGAAAAAAAAATAATGTGACAGTGATCAGAAATAGTAACTGTTAAAACCGTTGTACCCCATAAATTGTTTTGGGGGGCCATCAGAAGTAGAACTTTTAACCAATGTGTCTTGTCCTGACTGAGTAAATCATCTCTCCAAGTCTTTAGCAGTGTCTTTGCGACAAAGCACTTACCGAACATTATTGAGAAGGTGCTGAGATACTGTACATGAAAGAAAGTGTTTGTTGATCCTGCCAACTGTCCCTCAGACATTTTCTGAAATGTTCTGAGAGGTCTTGTGACATAAAAAATGACACTTTAGATTAATTACTGGATGCGCTAAGCATTGAGAATGTTGAAAAAAGCCACAAATGTTTTCCAAATCCGTCAAAGATTGACAAATTTGCAGGCGAACTAGTGTCTCACAGCTGTGTCTTGAATAAACATTGGCTAAGTACATGCAAATTTGTGACATCAAGAGATGGACTCCCATGATATGTCTTACTGTATGTTAATCCTTTGTTTTGGGTAACCTTTATTTTCAAGGACATTTGAGAATTTTACAGTATATGCCCAGAGTGCTTTATTTTGGAAATATGTATTTTTTCCTTCAAAGATACTGATATCACTTACCAATGTGAAGCTCAGTAATGTAATTATGAAGCGGCAAAATATAAAGGGTTAACAAAAGAAAACTGACACTGTGCAACACTCCATGTCATCTGTTTTTCATTTGTTTCAAACTTTGAAAAGTCATAACTCAAAATGGAAATAGATATAAACAGAATTCCAACAGATCATTCAGGAATTTACTTCGCAACTTTTTCATGAAGGCTGGTCTTTTCTAGAAGCATGTCACAAAACCTTTAATTTGTCACTGAGACTACACCTCCACCACCAGATTAAGTGGTTTAATTCACTACTTGACAAATTTTCTGAAGAAAATGGGCCCACTGGGCTACTACTGTACTTTACACACACTGTACTGTGTATGGAATTGCTGGTGAATTAAATGTCTATAGGATACCTAAACTTGAACAGTGCAGTATCTGCTCAGACTGTCAGCCCAGCAGTTAGTGTTGGATAGATTGGTTAGTGCACTTCTGAAAAGTAACTGGATTATACTGCAGAGGATGAAGTTGAGAGGTACTACTGTGCTTTAGTCCTGGTGTCCATGATGCCAAAGTCTCTCAACAGGACATCCAGTTGGTTTTACAGTGTGCAAGATTGTCTTTCAGACAACCAAATTCAGTACTGTATTTTCTTGGATCAAATTAAGATCAATACCATTACCTGGAACAATGTCTGGTAAGGGCTTTTTGTGGTGTGTGTTTTTCTTTTTCTTTGTTTTTCTTTTGTTCCTTTTTTTTTTTTATCTTTTCAGGTTAACCTGCTTTGTAAAGCTTCAGCTTATCCAGGTTCTCCATGCTTTTCTTTTCTTTACCCTTATTATTATTCTTTCTGTCATTGTTGTGTTTTTAGAAAGCAACATGAGTGAATGAATAAAATGTTTCTATGAATTTACTAACAGCACAATGCAAGGGTGTCCATGGTGCATTAACCCTAGAAATAGGTCATGACAAAAAAATTTGGCAGGAAAACTAAATTTTGAAAGAGTACAATCACTTTTTACTCAGTAGTTGTCCTTTGGAATACCAGATCCAAAATTAGAGTTGGTCCATTTTCAACACTGAATTATCTCTTGGCCAACATCAACTGTTGGTAAATATTGATCAAGGCACAATTTGAAACTCAAGTGTCAAAATTGTCACGTCCCTTCCTTAAAATGGTAGCTTTATCTTAGTAATTTGTCACATCAGCGCTGTAGATATTCTAGTAACAGGGCCTAGCTAAAATAGTGCAATATGTTTGGATAGTTTTTTGTTGTTGTTTTTTTCCTTTGTTTTTTTTTGTGACAAGAAGCTCTGGGGATCATTTGCCTTTAATTTCATTCTTCTATTTTGTTTTCCCTTGAAACATATTAACAGACCCTCCAGTTCTGCAATCTACTGTAAATTTGAACAAGGATGGAATAGCGAAAGAATCCGAGGGGTGTTTGCCTTTAACCTTCTATCCAAATTGACTTTTCACTGAAATTCATCAAGATGGCATCAAATGTGACAGGAAACTTTGGCGCAGTCGATTCAAACCTGTCGGACGACACAGAGGACGACTACGGTCTCAGAGAAGCCTGCGGAGTGTTTGGATGTGTAGCGGCTGTGGATTCTCAGTTGGATGTTCCCCAGCTGTTGGCCCTGGGTCTGACAGCGCTCCAACATAGGTATGCTGGGCCTACATGCCTCTGTGCATTCTTTGGGCCACGTAGTTTTTGTAGTGTCACAAAATTCTGTTTTGTATCTGCTCTATTCTGTTGTATATTCTGCTTTTAAAGATTTCATCAATTACAAGATTTTCACTATTGTTCATGTTTTAATTAGAAATGCCATTGTGTTTTTCCACTTTTCCTTTAGTTTGGTTGTATGTATGAAGTCATCTTTGTTTAATCAAAGGACCTTTAGTCCATCTCAAATAGGACAGTATACAGGCTGTACAGTTATCTAAACAAAAGGTTGCTGATATGGTTAACATTCTGAGACCTCTCAGTGCTGAAGAGATGATGTAGGTTGGCATGTTCTATTTAAATGTTTGCCTGACCACTACACACCTGTCATCAAACTGTCTACCTTACTTTTAACTTCACAGGGGCCAAGAGAGCGCAGGAATGGTCACCGGTAGGGTAGACAGCTCCAACTTCAAGAAGCACATCGGGATGGGGATGGTGAGCCAGATATTCACGGAGGAGATCCTCACCAAGATGAGGGGAGACCTAGGGATTGGTCACACCCGTTACTCCACCGCCGGTACCTCCTCTCTGGTCAATTGCCAGCCGTTCGAAGTGGAGACCCTCCAAGGGAAGATCGCCGTGGCCCACAATGGTGAACTGGTCAACTGCAAGTCGCTGAGGCAAAAGGTCAGAATTGCCACAGAATGTAACAAAGTCCAGTTGTTTGATTTCTCACAGGAGATAGAGAAATGTGTGCAATTGTGAATGCACGTGGTGTGAGTGTAGAGGTTAATTGATGTGGTTTTTCGCTGCCAGTCCAATAGCCGATGTCTTTATCACATTATCGGCTGATGTCTCTTCTGATCTGATATTTTCTCTATCAAGCATGTTCTCACCTGAAAAATTTTCATTTTATGAATGATGTAGTCTCTTGAGTGCTTTTATTTTAATTTCAAAATCATAGCAAATTTTGCAGACATGATGTGACTCGCTGCATTTCGTTCATTCATTTCCACCCAACATGCTGCACATTCACCAAAATATACTTACTTTAAAAAAAAGCAAAAAAAAAAAATACTTTTGGTCAAATATTTTTACTCATGTAACTGTTGTCACCTATCAAATGGTAATTGGCAAGTTATGAATATAATTATTACATTCTGATGAATTTATTAACCCAATATGAATAACTTGCACATCCCCAAAGTCCAACTGCCACTAGAAAATGTGTGAATTTCTCAAGTCTGGATGAATTCCTTAACCAGCTTTCCATTTATCTGCAAGTAATACATTGGGGCATAAATGGTTTTAAAGGTCCTTGAAAAGTGAAAACTAGATGACAGAAAGCCACTTAAACAGAATTTATTCTTAGTCATGTAGAGTAACGACAGTTTTATAATGGATCATGTCGTTGCTTTCCTTTTTTGTTGTGACAGCTATTCTAATTTATGGATAAACCGTATTTCCCAGGTCTTGAAACATGGTGTTGGCTTTCCACCTGGCTTAGATTCTGACAACTATTTGATTTATCTACCATGTTTTGTTAGGTCCTGAGACATGGTGTTGGCCTCTCATCCAGCTCAGATTCTGAAGTGATCACACAGCTTTTGTGCAGCACACCACCAGATGGAGAACCAAATGGTGCCAACTGGGTGGCACGCATCAAGCAGTTCATGAACGAGTCCCACCTATCATACTCTGTGCTTCTGATGTTTGGTTCGAGCATTTATGCCTTCAGGGACCCCTATGGGAACCGACCCCTCTGCCTGGGTTCCCTCCAGAGGACAGCCTTCCTCAGTGAGTAGCTTTAGGCAAACTGTTCCGTTTAAGAACTGTAAGATGCGCAAAGCTGTGTCCACGATTTGCCTCACTCTGCCTTTGGTCCAATACCGTTTCATGCTTCTTATAACATTGGGAAACCATTCATCCATTGGTTCTTCTTTGTGACATGGCTTCTCCGAGCTTCTTTTTATCCACTACATCAAGGTGAAGTTCATGCTAATTGAAATTAAGAAATCCCTTGCTATGATCAAAAGTAATAGTAACAAATCTTTGTATCATTAGATGAGACACTTCCAAGTTGAGAAATGTCTCCAATTTTCACTGTCTGGAGTGTAGTAGTCTAGTCTTGAGTGCCTGAAATCTGAAATCGAGGCATTTTACAGTTCCCGATACAAATCTATTTGTCATTAGTATGAGTGAGGTAAAAATCAAATGATTGTTCCATTGTTGAAATTCAAAATCTTCTGATATATGCTGGGAAGGCATTTGTATCATACATTTTGTCACCAATTTGTGTTAAGGTATCTTGTCTGTGTGGTGTGTTTTATTCAAGTGTTTGTGGATATGTTTGTCCTTGAGCACCTTGAGTGTCAATAAACCTGACAAAGCAAATACAGAGCTACCTCACCTCAAAGGTGCACACACTTCTCCTTCATTCTTCTCAATTGTTTTTCTTGGAGGTCAAAGGTCAATTTGCAAAAAACAGTTATGAAAATATGAATACCATTTCTGCTATGGAATGGAAAGTGAGGCTTTTTTTAATCATTTTTTTTTTGCTCAAATGAGCTCTAATGATCACTGAGTTGCTTCAGTAATAACAGTGAAGCTATAGTTGATTACCCCACAACATATGAGAAATCAAAGGTTTAGCCAAATTCATAATCATGTGATTCACTATTATTTTTACCCAGTGCCAGTATATTTGAATTGTTTGCATTTGTAATATTTCTTAGATTGACATTTTTTTAAAAGCTGATCGAATGCAATTTGCAGTAATAATATGTCAGTGTCCAGATCAAAATGCAAACTTTTTGTATCGTACCTGGCTTTAACGTAACAAGTGGATAGATGATTAGTTTGCTCTCACAAAAAATTACTATTTGCCTTAGGCAAGCATCTAACCCTTACATTGAAGCGGGCATGACTGCTTATCTGTTGATAATGCAGTTCCATGCTGGAAAAACTTACAGTGCTCATAAACTGCTCCACGTTGTCACTAACTCAAACTCACATACATTTCATTCCATTCACTGTAAGATATTACTCGCAGACCATAGCAATCAATAAGGCAACAAGCCTTTGTGGACTTTAATGTTTAAAGCAGAAGTCAGTGTTTGCAACTTTCTTTATTTTTTTTCTATTAAAGAAAGGCCTCATCACAATGCAGTAGTATACAATGAGGCAGTGTATGCAAATCTTTAGTTGTGCTGTCTACGATGTCATGGACAGTACTGCACCTAGCAAATCTCTCATTTTCGAGAGGCATCCACGAAGATAAAAAATAACATCCTAAAGTGGACATTCTGACATTTTGTTCTCCAGAAACCTACCCTTGAACTATCACATTCCTAACGGCCTACACTTTTTATACATAGTTTGTCAATATGTTGTATCAAGTTGAAGAACCCTATTGTTCTTGAAAAATCTTGTTAAAAATCTTGTGAAAATCTTGTTAACACGATATATCAGGGTAGGAATCATGGTAACTTGATACCTGGCATGATAATGCATAACATCAAGTTGATAAAGTCTATCATTTTGGTTGGGTTAAAGGTCATCAGATGTCCGGCACTGACAAAATTCTTACCACAGTGGAAACCACAATGCCTTTATTCTTTCTGGCTGAGAAGAAAGAGAAATTCATTTGGCCCCAAACTTTGAACACTCCTTTTAAGAATTTTAGTGCTCATCCATCACTGCACACATTCCATGATTTTTTCCTGCCATCCTTTTCCCCTTTTTGCTTATCATGACTACCTAAAAGACATGGAAAGGCCAAAATGTGGAAAAAAAATTTTGTGGCGTCAAAGTCTGTTTTTCATCTTTTTTGAAGATTGACCGAATTGCAGCAGATATATCCCACTTTTGAGATAATCGCTTCAGAGTTCTGTGGAATTTGAATCATATAGATATCAGACAAACTTTCAAGACATGGGAAAAGACATTTGCCACCCGGAATATTTCATAAGTAAAAATGTTTTTGCCCATTCGTTGCCTCACCATGTTTTTATTCATTTACAAATCGTGCCACATCTTTCACATCATCAACATCTTTCCATAGAGCTGTTCCAAGACGCTTGTACACAGAAGAACAACGTCGTAGGTATGTTCCTTCTGAATTTTTGTTGCCTGCATTGAGTAACATTCATCCATTGTTATCAATCTAACACATTGTCAAAGAATGCATAATAAACAGAAATATCTGAAGGGAAACTTCTTTCACAATAACAAAGGCAAAGTCATAGGTAAGAATAGTCATTTTACAAGAAAAGGAAGGTGAGTAGTAGATGAGTAGTAGAATATGAGGTTCTCATAGCCCTGTGTAAAAATAATAGAGCATCAATTGAGGGCCCTGTCTTCCATGTGTCAGATGCTTTGAGATATTGTAAAGTATAAGCATTTCTTTTGTAATATTTTCTACCAATGAGCTCTACTCCTAGAAACTGACACTTGATCTCATTGATCCTGGAGATGCCAGCACCACTTGCAGACATATTTTTCTTGGCAATTGCTGTTCGTTAAACCACAGTGTTACCTCTTTTTTTTTTTTTGTTCCAGATGAAAGCAACTTTGAACCAGAGGGTTGGGTGGTGGCCTCAGAGTCATGCACCTTCCAGTCTATAGGGGCCAAGTTTGTCCGAGAGGTGCTGCCCGGGGAGATCCTCCAGATCACGAATCAGGGAATAAAATCTCTCGCCATCGTGCCACGCCCGAGGAAGGATCCCCCGGCATTTTGCATCTTCGAGTATGTCTACTTTGCCAGACCAGACAGCTTGTTACAAGGTGGGGCTTCCATGTGTGCTGTGATGATTTTCTCTGATAGCATCACATCAGTGGTTTGCCAAAGCTGATGCTTCTGTAACTTGTTTGAAAACATTTTAAAGAGATTTAAAGTATTTATCAAAATGCAGGGAGTGCATTTTGTGTGTTTTGTGTTTTTTTTTTTCCATCACCAATTATTGATTCCTTGCCGAAGG